>HF970599.1:210569-222055 GCA_000604205.2 Neurospora africana FGSC 1740
TGAACATATTTTCACTATCCCCCCGAAACTCTACATCTCGCTCGCCGAATTCAAAACAAGTGAAAAAAAAAAACGGAATATCCAATCAACCAAAATCCGCCAAGATGAAGGTCATGACACTCAACTTTCTGACCTGCGCGGTCAAGAACTGCAAGTCGTCCAACGACTCGTTCCCGCTGCACCCCAAGGAGGCCGAACTGGCCAAAGATGAGATCGAGATCAACCCTCAACTTCTGATCAATGTCCTGCCCCGCATCGACTGGGCTGCTCTGCGGACCACCTCTACCGAGGTATGTTGAACTCATTTTGCTTTCAATCCGACTCACCATTCCGACATGCCTCTTCGACATATCCTCATCCGCATTTTCACACGAATTTTCACATATCCATCTCACACCCCTTCCTCACTTACCCTCCCATACTTTCCCTGAAACCCCAACGGCTTCATCTCCCACTAATCTTCAAGGATGTTTATACTAACAAACCAAATCCAGCTCGGCTTCCCCACCCTCCCCGAGCAACCCCCCTCGCCAGAGGACCTCCAGTCCGACGAGGCTCTCCTCAAGGAGCTGCACGAGCTGCTGATGGAGACCCAGATGATGGAGGGCAAGCTCGTGTGCGGTCACTGCGGGCACGAGTACGCCGTCAAGAACGGCGTGGCCAACTTCCTCTTGCCTAGCCACTTGGTATGAGTGGAGCGCGAGGCGGGGTGTTTTTGGTTTTTGTCTTGACTGATTTCATCGGTTGGAGATGAAAAAGGATCAAGTCGGGGCAACTTCATCGGATGGTCAGCATGGGGTGGTAGGGATAGAGAAATGGCTCTCCACCCGGACTCGGGGAATGAGATGCCTGCCTGGTCACCTGTGGAGGGGCGATGAATGGATGGTCTGGGTGACTGCCCAAGGTTGATCAAGGGCTACCGCAGGAGTCGTCCTGGAAGAGACGAGGGGATGGCGAGAAAGATTTCTTGAGCGGCGGTTATTTCAGCATTTGACTTGTTCACTTTCAAGGCGTTCTGCGAGGGAAACATCAATAGAGGATTACTTGGCAAATATCAGCGGCGTACACAAAAAGATACATTCACCAAGGCTGCTCATGTGTACATTCTTGTTTTCATTCCCATCTTCTGTTGTTCTAGTGTATGAATGCGCAATGCTGTAATGATACCCAACCAAGAACAAGAACCCTCGAACTCCGACCTGTCCTCCAAACCCATATAGCATGATTCCACAGCAAAACAAAACTTCCGTTCTACCGCATGCACATCAGTTATTCCTTGCATCCCAAGACATACAAAAACTAGGAACAAGGCCTCCAAGTGCTTTACTGCTGCTTCTTCTGCGCAGCTGGTCCCATCTCCTTGTCGAAAGCGCCATATGAGACTTCGAGACTACCGAGAGCCTTCAGTCCGACGCCAAGGATGGAGAGCATGACGATGAGAGCGATCAGGGCGACGAAAATGCCTGGTTGAGTGTCAGTCTAGTACCTTGGAAGAAAACGCTGACTTGAGATAATAACATACCAGGAGTGAAGAACTGATACTTCACAAACAGCGGGCGGTTATCATATGGGGTGTTGCCATTGTCATTGCCCTCCTGAGAGCTAAAGTCTCCGCGCTTGAGATCCATATGAACTGGCTCGATAAAGTCAGGCTGGTAAGCCTTGAACTCGTTAGGGTCTGATACCATGACAAGGGTATAGTCGCCCTCAAGGGGATCGAGCATCAGGCCCAGCTGATCGTCTATAGTTGCACAGGTTAGTATGGGACAAGTCAATAGCCGACACGTGATCCGAACTGAACATACCATTAGAGGCCAGAATTTGCTCCCTCTTATCCTTGTGCTCCCAGGAAGGCAGATGCGTGAGTTCAACCTTGACGATAACGGCATCCGCGCAGGCTTGCCTCACATAAGCCTCCAACGAATGAGTTGAGAGGTCACCGACTACCTCCGCAACGCTGAACCGGCCCTTGATTTCCTTGCTGGCGATTGTGTCGCATAGACTGCGCATTTTGCAGTGAGAGCCATCGCGGATGTCGGCGGCGTGCACGTTCGGCTGGGAAACGATAACGTAGTTCCTCGTGGGACAAGAGGAAAGGATCTCCTTGGCGGAAGCCATTACTTGATTGCTGGTCTGGAGCTGATCGTATTTTTCGGGTGTGTTGAGCCTGATAATCACGGTTTCAAAGGGTCAGCATCTTCAGTTGAGATCACACGCATGAATGCGCAAAACGACTGGGATGTGATGCACAAGATCATGATGGCGCGAAAGTAAGGGACACCACCCGCGGCGACAATTGGACATGACGTACTTGGAGGTGGAAAAGAGGACAAATGGTGAAGAGTCCAAAAAGGCATGCACCGCCGTGGAGGCGAGCAGAGCTGTTGCTATTGAGAGTTGCATGATTGACAGGTTACGCAAAACTCTCTGCGATGTCGTCGTCGTCGTTAGGTAGTTGTTGTGTTGGAGATGCGAATGGTGTAGTCTAGTGAACAACCGGTAGCGTGGTGTAGCTCCAGGATCCAGAGCCCGGGAGCGTGGATGTCACTGCACTGGGCGGCTTTGATAGCCCCAGCAGCGTCAGAGATACAGGTAGGCGGTATGAGAGGGCAGAATCCGATAAGGCCGCTTCCTGCATCCCCCCGTCGAGTGAACCCTTTGAACAGGGGGGTGTTATCAGTAAATTTACAGTTGACCCAGAGCATCGCTGTACCCAAACCAACATCCTTCCCGCCCTTACCTCTACCTACCTCGACTTCTTGTTCTCTCCACACAACACAACCAAACGAACTTTCCTCTCAAGCTCAACGTCACAATGGAGAGGGACCCAGCATTCTTCGCCGCCCCACGGCCCAAAAAGCATGGGCTCCTGCCGCCACCCAAGAAGCGCAAGACAGTGCACAAGGTCGAGGAAATCACGTTCGACAAGGACGCCCGCACCGAATATCTTACCGGTTTCCACAAGCGCAAACAGGCCCGCATCAAGGCTGCGAAGGCGCAAGCAGAAGAAGAGGCACGGCTGGAACGAATTAGGTTGAGAAAGCAGGTACGTACCGGACGGCCGCTGTTGTTTGTTCCATGGGTGTAACTCTAACCTACAACGGGTACAGATCAGAGAGGAGCGCCAGAAGAACCTTGAGGAACATATCCAAACAGTCCACAAGCTTCTCCACGAGGCAGAGCGTGCCGGTACCGACGACAAAACCACCGAGAAGAAGTCAGACGACGAATGGGACGGGATATCTGAGGACGAAGTGGCGGAAGAGCCTGCGCTTGATGTAGAGGAGGAGTACATCGATGAAGACCGCTATACGACCGTGACAGTAGAAGCTGTCAGCGTAGATAGGGACGGCATCCACAAACCACGGACCTTGAAGGACGAAGAAGATTCCGAGACAGAGAAGAAGAACAAGAAGAAGAAGGCGGCTGAAGAGGCGGCGCAGCAAGAGGCCGACAAGAAGTCAAAACGAAACTTCCCGGAGAAAAAGAGGAAGAGGAAATTCACATACGAAAGCCGGCATGACCGAAACGTCACAGAGAGGAAACAGAGGGCAAAGAAAGCGAAGCGGTCGTAATAGGTTAGATGACGAAGGAAATAATCTATCGCTGTTCCTGACAGCGGTTTCCCTTGCGATATTTAGATCTTGTTTAGGTACTATATGTGCAATGCTGGGATGATGGATTATGCTTTGAACTAGTAGGTAATATGAGTTGTACGAGGAAGTGAGATGACGGTTTGGTTTGTCCGTCTTATCTCTCCATCCGACAACCCGAGGACAAACGGCATAAAGGGTCAGGCTGATATTCTCGATGCGGTGACGCTGTGAACAAACGTAAAGAAAGGAACTTCCACCATGTTCCGGCTGCATCCGTTAACCAACTTAGATGTTGGCAATATCGGCCTGGAACTCCTCCAAGCTCTTCTGTACCTCGGCGTACTTCTTGGCCATCTCCTCGTACTTGGACTCCCACTGGTCGCGCTCTTGCTCGAGGGCCTGAACCTTGCGCTCAAAGTGGCCGGCCTTGACGTCGGTCTGGCGAAGCCTGTTAAGGGAGGAAAACATCATGTTAGTCTAAGGTGTCGCAAAGAAAAGGGGTTCGAGGGCACAGGGGGTTATCGTCCGGGGGTGGGTGTATTTCGATGCGAACGTACTTCTCGTTGGTCTCGCGGAGAGTCTTGTCAGCCTCCTCGGCCTCCTCTTCAAGAAGTTGAAGTCTCCGTGTCAGCGTCTCGTTCTGAGTGCCTTGTTGCGCGCCATCCTCGGCGGCGCTCTTGAATTCCTTAACCTGGGTCTCAAGCTTGTCCACCTCACTTTCTAGCACGCTGTTCTTGTGGGAGAGGGAGGTGATCTCCTGCTCCTTCTGAAGGTTCTCCTGCTCGAGAACCTTGATCTTGGACTGGAGCTCCTCGACCTTGGCCGAAGCCTCGTCAGCCTCGAGGCGGAGCTGGTTCATTTTCTGCAAGCATGATCGCGCTGGTCAGCATTCCGCTGTCAAAGAGCATTGCAATAGTAGTGTCGAGCAGTCGCGGGCATGTTTAGGCCTTGACGGGCAGGCCTGGGAAACACGGATGTAGCGGTGGCCGTAGCTGGCTGTTGCTCCCATTAAGGGGTTACGCATCGCTGGGCAGTTGGTGGGGTCCACAACAGGGGATCAAGCTCTCGAGAGCGGTGATGTTTCTTACCTCCTTGATGCGATCCATTGTGTCGGTATTAGGTGTTTGTGTAGTAGAAAGGTGGGATTAGGAGAGCGCGATGTTGCGAGTTGAAGGGTATCTCGAGTGCGAAAGGGCAGCTTTATGAGGATGGTGTGGATGTGTGGTTGGGTTGATGGAAGGGAAGAGGAGAAGGAGTGGAAGGTAGCGGACAGTGATAGTGGGTTTGCAATATGAGAGTGCCCCTCCCCTCCATAACGGCCGCCTGCGTGTCTCCCTCGCCTGCCGTGACTTGGAAGAGACGGGAGCCATACATCGTGCCCAGATCGGGGGTCCAGCTGCCCCTGGTCCAGTTGACCCAGTGCGTCAGTGCGCCAGCGGGCGGTCTGGCAACCTGGAAGTCTGACCATCTGAATGGGCTGCTCACAGCTTCCCGCTGTCTTTCAATTTCCATCCTCATCCACTGGAACTTGTCGGTCTGGTCCCGTCTCCTGGATTCCAACAAGGGGTCGGCTCAAAGTGGGGCAAGTCAAGTTGACCAACTCACTCCGTTGCTCGGCCAACGCTTCGCCCAATTCACCCACAAACAGACCGACGGCTCCAAGCACTTGACCATCCGATCACTGGACCTTTTCTCTCCGCGCAACCTATATACGACTTCACAAAACTCTGGGCATTTGGGAGCGATCCCATAGCAACACAGCAAGATGTTGGCAGCACATCAAGATCAAGAAAATCGCATCGCGCATCAAGCTGGAAACGCCAAACAACTCCCAGCAAAGACACCCGGCGCTTTGTACCCAAAAACGCCGTTGAAGGTCCCCCTCAACGATGAGAACACCACTCGTATGTTTGCCGGAAAGGGCACGATTGCAAAAGGCGATAATGTCTTCACTAAGGGAACGCGTGCAAACATGATGACGCCCGGTGAGTGTTCTTTATGATTTCTTTCCACAATTGTAAGAGGTTGGTTGTGCAAAGAATGTCGGTTGACCATTCATTACAGCCCCTCGAACTGCCAGAGCACCGCTCGGGAATAAAACCACCAACGCAAAGGCAAGAGCGGCACAGCAAACCGGTGGAGGCAAGGAACTAGGCGGCGATCTCAAGTCAACCGTGAAGCCAACGACGACCCTTCGTCAAAAGCAAGCCGCACCGCAGACCTTAGACCCCAAGTTGGACGTGCATGTCGATATCACGCCGAAAAATGACGAAGAGGAGGAGATCGAGTATTGTCCTCCCCCGGCACAGGACCTTCCGTACGAGTCCGACGTTCTCCCTGCGCACGCCTTGACCTTCGAGTCGCTGAAGCCCGAGAACATGTTCAAGGGATACTACGAGTATTACTACAAGAAGTTGGACGACAATGGCATGACAGCCAAGGAGAGGGAAATGGCAGAGCGGCAACAACGCGACTTTGCACGCGGCGATGAACAAATCAAGAAAGACATGGAGGAGTTCGACTGGAGCATTGGCGACATCCCTGAGAGCAAGGATCTCCTTAAGAAGACCCAAGTGGACGCAGCTGCAGTTGCTCGCTCCGGAGAAACCAAGAAGATTGGGCGCCTACCAAGCAGGCCGCCTAGTACATTCGTAGCCCGAAGAGCTGCTTCCGCTCTGTCCCATACGTCCGCGAGGGAACGAAGCATATCCCGCCCACAGTTGAATAGCAAGCCCTCTCTGACGGCCGTTAACAAAGGCAGTCTCTTTGCGCGCAAGCCGTCGCTATCAAACGCAAGTCACGCCAGAACCCTGTCGAAGGACCGTCCAGCCTCTAGTGCAACATCCCGGAACACACTAGGATACAGCAGAGGCAGATCTGTTTCCGAGGCTGCAAGGCCGGCCAGTGCTGCTGCCAGTAATCAACAGCAATCTGGGTCAAGGCCTCACACTTTCTCCCGCACCAGCAGCTTGGTGTCGAATGGGTCAGACAGCACCATTACACCGGCGCGGTTTGCGCAGGCACAGACAACACAAGTGTTTCAGAAGCCACTCGGGCTCCTCTCCATCTTCACCCATGATGAGGAAGATGAGCACAGTGACCATGAGACTGTGCCACATTTTGACGATTCCGACGATGATTTTCAGCTTTCAACCGATTTCTAAGCAGAGGCATTCATTGCAAGTCGAGCACTTACTGAGTAGCCTTTCGGTTCATTTTTCTACATGAGTGGCGTTGGTGTTTTATTGTTACGGAGTCAAAAGACTTGATTGTAAAATGGATTATCACAACGGTTTGGTTGGTCGGTTGTTTGCCATGGTTGGTCTGGCCGGTTCTTCTACGCACTATGCAGCATAATGATCAAGCGCCTCCATGGTTGGCATTGGGAAAGGGTTGGTTCCATGGTGTTTCATCTTCATTGTCGGAGCAAGCATGGATGATTTGGTGTCTATTCGGAAGAAAGGCAAATAAATGGCTATGATGAGGATTTTCTCACACCTTGTTCGGTGTTGGGAGTTGTCAACCGTATATGGCAGAGCAGGGAACAACCTTGTGGTTCTTACTGTATTTCAACAATCAGACGCTTTTTAGCCCTCTGTGTAAACAGCAGAAAGCGAGTTGAACCTTGCTATTGTTAGCTTAAACATTTGAACAAAATACAGTTTCCGGTCGCCAATTTCTGGTAATACATACGATTATCACCAACACATAGTGTTGAGCCAATAGCTCCAACAGAAATGTTCTTCAGACTCCAAACCCTTTTGTAGTGATGGAGACAAACAACAGAGTTGGGGATCGTTAAAAGATGCAATGACGCAGTGGGTTGTAAAGAGAAATGGTAAACCAACAGTGGAACAAGTGACATGTGGATGCCCCGCTTTGCGCTTTCACGCTCTTGGCGGAAAGGCAGCAGACGCGACAAATGAAGCGCGACACGGGCTTTTAATTATTGATGCACAGACCAACTTGATGCTTGGCGCAGGACGCCTGAGAGCAGCTTTCCGCTTTTGGCTTAGCAAATCCCCTTATCCGCCTGCCGCCATTGCTCTTCCACGCTTCTTTCAACTTTCAGCGGCCGGCGCAAGAAGAATCCACGGTCCACAACCCGGTCTGCGCTGCCCATGCCCTTTGTGCCCTTGACGCACCTCCTTGAACACTCTCAAACTTTCGACTTCATTCAATCCCGCCAGGATTTTGCACTGCTCACAACCATCGTCTCCCAGCGTTTTCCGTGTCGCCGACGTCAGCAGGGCTCGCCGTCTTTATTTGGTCCAAATCCATTCCTTCCTTCGCACACAATCGAGCTCACCACGCCCTCATTCGCTGCCCCGTTCACCAGCCAGTCACCCCCCCGTTCAGCGCTCTGCGTCAGCGCTCGCCCTGATCGGCAAAAGCCCAGTCCCGCCCGTCCTGTCGCGTGGTTCTCTCTCGCTCTGCACGCGCGCGTGATATAGATTCTACCCTTCAAAAAGTTATCGCAGCTTACGTCGCCCTCGACTTCGGCCACGGCCCAGCTCAATCCGCCCACATCGATCCCCTCATGCATGCTACCTCGCAGTATCGCCGACTCGAGTGATGATGGTAGGAGGAAGGCGGGAGAGGTAGACGTTCCCCATTCTCGCAATGTCTCGGTCGTCCGGCGCGAGTTTCGCTCAGTTCTTCCCTGCCGCTCCGCGGGCTGCCAGGGACAGAGCTACGGAGCGAGAGCGGGCAAGAATGAGAGCGCAAGCTTCTCCGCCCACGCAGCCAGTTGACACGAACGGTCATCGCACTCCCTTGTCCTCATTCACTTCCAACCGATCTGATGACGGAGCCAGTCCTGGCCGCTCACACATAACCTCTCTCAATCACAGCTCATCCGCCGGTGCTGACGCAACCCGCCCTCCGCTTGAAGATACCGAGTCGCTGCCCGGCGACACGCTAAATACGGTTGGCTCTGCAAGCTCGCATGCGAGCACAAGCTCATCCATCTTCAGTTCCTCCACGCGACAGCCCGCCATGGCCTCAGCTTCAGTGAGGAACTCTCACACTCACAACGCCACCACCCCTCTCACATCCGCCGACTCACCGTCATCCTTATATCTTTCTACATCCCTTCATGCGAAGCCGCACTCCGTCTCGCCCCATCATGCCGACAAGCAAAACGGCCTGACACCGACACTCAATGGCTCGGCCACTGAGTCCCTCGTCCCCCTACCTGACGGTACCGAACGTGTCCCTCCCCGCGACCCTAGTCGCTCCGTCTTGTGCACCATATGCACATATGATCCTCTCCTGGACAAAAAACTCTCGAGCTCCGAAAAGAAAAAGGCGAAACCTATATACAAGGATTATGGCTTGGTACGTACACTGAACACGTCGGCATGGAGGGGGGAGCGTCATCTTTGTGAATCAATTGGCTAATACTGCTTATAGAACGATGAAGATGACGCTCCCCCTTCAGATCCACGCCTGGCGCACGGCGGGAAACTCAGCTACATCAACGTCAACTTTCACCTCCCTAAAGCCCAATTGATCGATGCGCCGAGCAACCTGAAGCCCTATCCATATGACCCTAAGACCTCCTGTGGCCCCGGGCCCCCAGTCCAAATTCTTGTGAGAGGCTTCAATCCTTTGATCGCCTTTACAAAGGTCACTACCATATTCGCATCCTTCGGCGACATTGCGGAAAGCAGCAACAAGATGCACCCGGAGACGGGAAGCTATCTCGGCTTCGCGACGATCCGGTACAAAGATTCGAATTCGACCCCTTCGCGACCCGTACCTGTTCCTGCTCATCAAGCTGCCAGGAGAGCTGTCCGAGGAATGCACGGGAGGAGGATAGAAGCCAACCAAGTCCGCGTCGAGTTTGACCCTGAAGGCCGAAAGAGCAAGGCCTTGATGGAGGCTGTTCTTAAAAAGAGCAGGGAAACATCGCAGACCCCAAGCGCTGCCTACAAGATTCCCACCGGGCCTAAACCAAGAGCTGGGGAGGTTATCCCCGGACCTCCGCCAACGGCGCCCAAAGGTCCAGCAGCGCACCGAGCACTCGGAGGCTCCGAAGCCGGTTGGACGTCAACCAAGCCTCGACATCCCAGCATCATCGAAACCGAACCGATCATCAATCACATTAAGAGCGAGCCGTATATTTTCGTGGCGCATGAATATGTTCCAGTGATGCCGACAACTGTAGCTCATATGAAGAAGCGGCTCAAGCAATATGGGTTTGATGACATTCGTGCGGACAGGACGGGCTACTACATTATCTTCCGCGATTCCCATTATGGCCGGGACGAAGCAAGCAAGTGCTACAATTCCGCCAACGACACAGCGTTCTTCACATACAGCATGGTCATGGATCTTCACCTTTTCGGTACGGTGGGCAAAAGCTCAAGGAGCTCTGAGGATCATCGCAGGCACAGCTATAGTTCGGAGAAAAGACCGCCACCCGAGCACCGACAACGTGATGATCAAGATCGGCGTCGCCGTGATGAAGAGGCGGACATTGAGGAGGAGAAGAAACAACGGGCCAAGAACCTCGATCCAGTTAAGGAGGCTGCCGAAGTAATACGACGAGAAATGACGGAGCATCTGCTCAAGACCATCCGTACCAAGATCACCCTTCCCGCAGTCTTCGACTATCTTAACCCGGTCAATCATGCTGCAAAGCGGCGTAAGCTTAACATTGACGACTCCCATAGTGGTACGATTCCATCGATTGTCTTCGATGATTCTGAAGGCAGGTCTTCTCCAGTTGGTACTCCGAACTCGAGAGCCGACCCAATCGAGAGGCGTACGGCTCGCGCTGATGTTTCAACTTTACGGGTCCGAAAGCTGAAGAGCAGGGGAGTAAATGCCCGAAAACATGGGTTCAACGATCCGTTTGCGCGAGCACGACCCACGCAACGAGTAGATCTCCGGTCTCTGCATCATCGTCTTAATTCTGATAGTGACGATGATTCTGATGATGGTGTGGATAACCGATATTCTATGATCCGGGACACAGAGGAACCGGAGTCTCGGCCAAGGAGCCGTATGAGTTCGGAGGAGGACCAGAACAAAGAGGAAACTGGGTCCTGGGTTGTTGGTGAAGACGATTCAATGACGGAGGCCAGCTTCGCTCTTAACGATACATCAGCCCTGCTAAAGAAGCGAAAACTGGACCTTCCAGTAGAAACAGCTATCAAGCGGCAGAAGAAAGCTGAGGAGCTCTTCGAGGCGACTATCGCACGCATCGAGACCGAACTGCCTTCACAGGAGCGGGCTGTGGAGTCTGCTACCCTCACAGGCGTCGAAGCATCATTGAATGGCCTGCCTGACGCCGACGTTAAAGCCGAACCGGCAGAGGACAAGGAGACTGAGGACTCACGGTTGCCAACCCCTATACCGGACAACACAAAACCGAAGAAGAAGGCCAAAGCCAAGAAGAAATCCAAAAAGCAGATCTTCGAGGAGCGCGAGGCGCTTAAGAAGCAACAACAGGAGATATTTGAGAGAGAGGCTCTTCGGGCCGCAGGCATTGAAATCATTGAAGGTACCCCGGACGCTGAAGCGAAATCCCAGGTTGGTGAAGCCGAACCTGTACCTGAACCTGAACTCGAAACAAAAGGGGAGGCCCCGGAGGCTCCTGCGACAGAAAGCAAACCTGATCTGGATCCTGAAATGTACCCATCGGAGGCCGTTGACGCTCTCGTCCTACCCAATGATTTCCACTTGGATATTGGAACCCTGAAACTGGTGCCATTACAGGGCGAGGATAGGCCAGATACCCAGAGGTTCCAAAGAAAGTTTGGTACCGGTAAGCTTGAGTGTGATGCTGAGCTGTGGCTCTGGAGACGGAATAGGATCCGGCAACTCAACTCGGAGGATGGGTCGATGGATAAGCCGGTCGGAATTGGCGGGGTTTTTTTT
>HF970600.1:95672-108130 GCA_000604205.2 Neurospora africana FGSC 1740
ACATGCGAATGATATGCCACTACTCGACCTGATTCTCCTCTATTCTCGGATACACAGACAATAATTGAAACAACGTCCTTTTCACGACTAGCAGGGTGGACTGTCAAGTGTAAAGCAATACATACAGTTTTCCATAGGTGTACACCTAGGCACAGGCAAGCTTCGCATTCAATAGAAAGTTCCCGATTGAACAGATGTTATGATGTTCCATGAAAAGATTGGCTTGTCTATCGATATCTAACTATCTACTGTAGAACACTGCCACTTCCGCTCTGCCGCTAAAGACGGGCTAGTCACCCGAAGAAAAGAAGACAACCCCTCTTTTTCCAGAAGCCTGGACACGACCGACACCGAAAATGATGTGAGATAGACGAAATAGGTAAAAAGGAGTAAAAAAAGTAGGCTACCGAACTACCACCTAGACCTCCCAATTAAGAATAAGACCGAACATTTAAAGATAATTCTACTTAGTAGCGTTACGCTCCATAGACATGGCTCTTCCCCGACTAGGTAAAGCAGCAAGCAGCAAGCAGCCTTCGTGGACAAAGTTGGGTATCTACTCCATCCCGCCCGCATTCTTCAGCACCTCAGATCGGTCTTTCCCGGTGGTGGTATCTCTAATAAAAAAAAATATAAAAAAAAGCAGATAACGGGTAAGACGCTGACGCTGCCTGAGAACCAGTGAATGAAATCCTACGTCTATATTGGTCTTTCGCTCGTTCCTTCGTCTGTTTTCTCTTCGTCTCTCCTGGGGTATAAGGGGGTATATGCCGGCAAAACCCTCTTCTTCTTTGTAAGATTCTTCGCCTTCCTCATCTTGCTACTCGTTCCCTCAGATCCGCGACCGAAAATACAGAAATTCGCTGCCAATCCCTTTTAGCTTTTGAAAATTTTATCATTTCCCTGACATCCCTTTTTCCCACACGTACTTCCCTTCCCTCTTTTAGGCTAAGCTCTCCCGCGCAAATATGTCTTCTCGGCGGGGAACCAACACCGACACCAACACCAAAGCCGTACAAAGCATATAAAAAAAAACATCTGACTCTTTCTTTTCTTCACACTCCTCTCCTCTCCTCTTGTACCGTAACAAATATCGAAAAAAAAAGACAACGCCAGGCAGAATGCTGCTACTGAAAGGTGTAGTGTAAACCCGAGATAGAACTTTTCCGACACCCCAAAACACAACAGTGAAGTCAGACATGAAAAACAGAGATGAGAGGCGTTTTGTTAACCGAGACGTGACTTATATGGCGGCCGCAACAGTTGACAGTAGTTTATCGGGAATCGGAGACAGGGCTCCGCATCAGATCTTTCCAAGGCTTGGATACATCTTTATCGGATGCCGTGTTGCCCCACAACGTCGAACCGAAAACTTTGGGCATATTAAGCCTCTCGTAGACTGCGAGACTGGACGACGCAAAGTCGTTGTTGATCTTGACCATGTCCAAGTGCTTATCAAATGCGCTGTCGTCCTACAACATGACGTCTTCGTTGATGTTGGGCAGGTTTTGCTGGAAAGCGATGAGCGCAGCCGGGTTGGACATCATGGTCGATATAAGGTTCTGGTGCTGGGCTCTCATTTCAGGGTCGCACATGGGCGAGTGTTGCTTGTGCTGTAGTTGAAGCTGTGTTAGCATCACTGTGTATGTGACAATGGCCTAGATATCGACTTACGTATTTGAGACCGTTCAAGTTCTTGTAGCGCTTTCCACACACGTCGCACTTGAAGGGCTTCTCCTTCTCCATACCCAGAGTACCAGGATAAGGCGTGCTCGTTTCCGGATTGACGATCGAGAAGGTACCGTCGCCGTTCTCATGCAATTGCTGGGTCGAATGTCCATGGGTCTTGTGGTACCTGGTTCGATTGTTAGTGGGACTTTGGGAAGGAATGCAGTTGGGGAAAGCGGGAGTACGGGGTTAATTGGCGTTGGTGGCCAACCAAAGAAAATTTCTGCATAGGGCAAACAAATCGCACTTCAAAGGAGAAACACCTCGGGGGAGAAACTTACTTCAGACCATTCTGGTTCTTGTATGCCTTCTCGCATCCAATGACGGGACAGCGGAAAGGTTTGTGTTCTTCTGTCGGCGGCATCATGAGCGCAGTCATCTGCTGCAAAAGCAGAGCGGGATCTGTACCAGGAGCAAGCTGGTTCAGATCGAGATTCATCGACGCCAGATGCTGCTGCAACTGCTGCTGCATCTGCATTTGGGCATCGAACGCTCGTTGCTGGCTCGTCATCTGAGTCGTACCACCAGGGCTATACAGCCTCTTTGCAGGATCATCAATCGTTCCCAGAGCTCCAAAAGCCAAGTTCCCTGCCAGTCCTCCGAGCTGACCGCCGTTCAAGTTCATACCGCCGATGTTCATCTTCACAGGAAGTCCGGACATGTCATCACCGTTATCATCTTCCTGACCAAACTGTCCCCGCTGAGGTAGGCCTCCTTGTGTTGTCAGGGTTGGTGTGTTGACTGACGAAACGGTCGGGTTGTTCTGGAAACCAAAGCTGACAGCAGCCGGAGTTGGCGGTTGAGAAGTGCGCAAAGCCTGGTGCGGAAGGCCAGAGCTGTTCAGATGTAATTGAGGACGCTGCTGCTGCCCAAACAATTGCCGAGTTTGCTGGATGGTCCGCTGATTATCGTCCATCTCCATAGGTCCCACGGTCTCGTCAAGCTCCATCTCTCCGACAGTATCCATATCGTCGTTCATATGCGACATGGAAGTCATTTTCTGCACAGCTGGAGCTACCTGTTGCTGCCGCATCATCTGTCCGATACCGCCGAGGCCCATTCCTGCGCCAGCAACACTCAAATGACGCTGACCTTGGTATCCATTCATTGCCTGGGCTCCTGACTGAGCTCTACCCACTACAGGAGTTGGAGTGGCACGACCGGCAGTACCGCGTGCGTTCCCTTGATTGGTACCAAAGGTATTGAGGTTCTGGTTGGCAGTGTTGGGTGCTGCGGTGGCGTGGTGGTTCTCCTCGTAATGTTGAAGGAGATCATGGAGTGTCGGCCACGTCCTGTCGCAGCAAGTGAAATCGCGCATAAAGTTGGCCTCGAGTTTTGGGATATACGACGAAGAATGGAACGAGGGAGAGTGGTGCGTTAGATACGGTGAAGTGCCTGTCATCATCATACTAACAGCATCGAAACAAGTCAGCTTCGATGTTTACAACCAACTGATAGTGCTTGGCGGCGATAGCTCCAGAGTACAAAAGCCAAGATACCCAAGAGCTCTGCTCCCGACTCACGCAAAGGACACAAACAAGTATTCCCAAAGACAGGGAATGGCGGAGACGACTTACTCTTCGCGAATGAAGCTTCCAACAGAAATGCCGCCCCAGCTCATACCGTTACCCATGAGACTCCCCGCCATGAGGCTGCCTGCTCTAAGACTGCCAGCCATGCTTTCACGACGGATGCGGTTGGCGTGGTCGCGATTAGGGTTTGCCATGGAGATGGGTTTTGCGCCAGTGCCTAGGAAAGATTCCTGTCGACTGCGGCTCAAGGCCGAGTCGAAGTGTTGACCAGCGGTCATGTCGACGTCAGGGTCGAAACCAAGGTTGGCGAGGCAGGGGCCTTGGTCCCAGTCGATATCGAGATCGTCGAGGTCGTGGGTTGGGAAAGTGATGGGATTGCGGTCAGCCGGTGAGACTGATGCAGTGGACCGACGATGGGGGGCCGCAATGTCAATGGGTTTCGAGGTAGCGGGTAGTGAAAATTCGGATCGAGGAAAGACGGAATCGCGGGGGGTCGGCGGTTGGGGCGTCGGGGACGGCGACGGCGAGGATGGGTGAAGAAGGGAAGAGGGTGAATCGGTTGTTGAGTCGGAAGGCGATGGGTTCCTGGGAGCTGCAGAAAGAGAGGAAGGCGATGCGCGATAACTATTATTTCCACCGGCCCTAGCGGAGGGCCCCGCAGGCTCGGGACTGTTACTGGGGCTGGTTTTGGAACCAAACCACTTCAGGGAGCGCTTCATGGCTAGAGGCACTAGCAGCGACCGAATGTGGATAACAGTGCTGGGCCTCGGATGTCGGGGGGTGGTGGGCGGTAGGGATGGCGTCGTACAGTAGGTGTACTGGGTGCGCTAGGCCGCGACCTGGTTACGGCGTGACAACAGGGGTGCGTGGATGCCGTGCCCTGTACCGTGTGATGATTACCTAGTATTTTATGAGGAAGGATGGCAAAGTAATGCTGCCAATCAGTGAACGAAAGGTCGACACTCGCACGCGAGTTGTCCCGAGAAAAAAACAAAAACCAGAAGAGAGAACCGGGTTGAAGTGATGAAAAAAGATATTAGAGGAAGCCGGAAAGTGGTCGAGTGAATGGCGATTCTTCGCCCCTGGAAGGTGAAGGGATCTTGGGGCTCTTTTTTTAAGCGTTGAACCTGACCCCCGACCAGAACCTCGAAGGTGCCCGGGTGTGGTGGGATCTGACAAGTCGAGGTCGCCCGTTGCAACGGTCGCCGTTCCGCTTGGAAGGCTAACACGGTGACACAGCTGGATTTCAGGGGTGCGGTGCCCTGTGGGTGGCCTGGGGTGTGGAGGATGTGCGCGATGCCACACAACCTCTACAAAGTGGCTCGTCGAGGATGTGCCAAAGTTTCCAACTTCCTCTTGCTAGTTGTGACCGTCTCGTACGTCTCGGGTGATTGGCGTTGACCAGTTCTGAAAGTGACCAAATCAGGACGGCTTGCGTCGCGGCGTTCCTGCACTCCTACACCACCGAGTTGGGAAGTCGACGCCGGGGAGCGGAATGTGGTGGAGGCTTCGCGGTCCGAAATAGTTCGAATGATATGACCGTCGCTCTTGAGGATGGAAACAAAGCCCGGATTTTTGTTTTTGTCTTTGCTGTTTCGTTGGATGATTAGTATACCGGTAAGGAGAGGACGGCTGGAATTCGCGTAAGGGTAAAGCGTATTTCGTCGAGATATGGGGAACAAATAAATGACTCTGGTACGCATCACAAGTAGGCCGCCGCACTCCTCACTTCAGCTTCCCCCCGGTCTAAGACGAAGGACAACCTACAGAAGTAGCACGACACAGAAATCTTTACGACAACGTATTAGCTGAGAGTCCAGTTCCCGACAGAAAAGAACACAACTAAAGAGTAAACAAGAACAGTTGTACATCGGTAGGTACCGTGGCGGTTTTCGTCTGACGAGTGGCCGTAGAAGTAGTGGATGTGGTCGAAAGCAGGCAGAGAGGAGGGGAGAGGGGGCGCACAGCTAACCAGCTTGTTGTTTTAAGAGCACGTACCGTCGCTGTTATGTAAGCCCTATGTAGCAGATGCTGTGCAGGTGTTTTGATATAAAATGAACCGGTTCACATAACCGGTTGTAAAGGTCGTGTATCGAAGTTAAGATACGCACAGATATCGTGTAAGGTATGGGGGAGAAGCGACCGTCTAATAAGTTCGTTCCAGTTCAGATTCTATGATGGCATAACCTTGAGTCCTTCACGGCACCTTCCAACCCTAAACAACAAGCGGGCAGCGGGAGGTATCTGATCGCTCCTGCCCCGAAACCACCTCTCCTTCTCCCCGAATCTAACACGGCATATGATGTGCCTTGCATTTGCCTGTCTCCCTCCTTCTTGTCCACCTCAGACGGCAGGGCGGGTGCGCGCAAGACGGGACAAGCAAACGAGATGCGGTATCTGCTCCGGTTGCCACCACGTCCCCTGGGGCTTGCAACGTCAAGACGTACCTCTAAGGTTAGCTACCTCTTCCAGTACATGTAGTCACTTCGGTACAGGCAAGTATACCTCTAAGGTACGAATCGAGGATCCAATTGTCCTCGAAGCCCGCTTTTCTCGATGTCTGGGGTGCCGGCCACTACCCTACACAGTACGCTGTTAGCGCACCGAATCTGCGTGCATCTACTATACCTCTACTGTGTATGTTGTAGACTCAAGCTGCCCGAACTGGACAGGGGTGGATCAGGGTTCACAAGGGCGTTGTTGGTGCTGAGGGGCGCCATAGTATTACCTCTAGGTCCGTAAGTTGATCTTGAACGCCCGTCTGTCTGCTTTCCTTTTCATCGCAATCATCTTCCACCTCAACCCGATGCTATATAATCATCTCAGAGCCGAGCAGCCTCTCCGCGAACCGGAAGCCAACAGTGGCGGACAACCAAAATTTGACCCAGCTATGGACAAGTGCCGCCATAGCGTAAACGTGCGCAGTCCCAACTACACTATTAAGATCCGTTTAACTCTAACGCCTCTATCCCGGAAGTCAGTTGTCATATGGTCCCCATTTCTGACGAGGATACCTCTAGTGGGCCTCGAAGACCAAGCTCCAATTATTTACCAAGGAAGCTAACAAGACGGGACGAGACCAGCCTTCGTGTTGACGGGTCGAGGCTCATATCTCCAGCTATTGAGGCTACGAGACCATCCCAAGGCGTCTGCGGCTGCTGCTATCAGCTGTTCTAGCATAGCTGACGACTTGCCCTTCTGCCAGACACGCCAGCTACTGCGTACCTGACCCAGCCCAGTGTGGAATTCCCCTCCTGCCTACAGCTACGTGGAGGCACCCTTTGTCTGTTTCCCCTGAATGTTGCGTTTAAACTGCATGTATCGCTACCGATGGAATATGGTGTGCAGATAACGGGTCCCTTGGAAGGGAAACGCTTCTTTCATCCGGCACCTCCGCTTCACCAAGGAACATGGTCGTCCGACAAAGCGATATCCCCCGGGCCGTCCCTCAATGCAAAGACCAAGAGAAGGATAAGGAACCTCGCGCTCCTCCTGGAGACAAAGTTCTAGAAGCCAGCGACGGGTTAGTAATGGATACCTCTCAGCCTAAGAACTACAAGTATGGCCGGTCATCATTTCCAATCCGCATAGCAGGCTCGTGGAGCGGCAAATATGGCCAACGACTCTTTCCCCAAGTCGGCGGCTCGTTTCTTTCTCCGAGCCATGAGTTTGGTACCATATCAGATCTCCTGCTCTGTTCCTGGGGTTCGGTCTACGAACTAACGGCCTAGGCCATCCGGTCCCGACTCGCCTATCTAACTTGACACATTGTCGCCGTCCCCGAAGCACAGCAGAAACACATGCTCGTCTGTCTCTGCAACTGAACCAGACAGCACGGTGGAGTTCATGATGCTCTAGACCTTGGACGATTTGCCCCATCCATGTTAATGTGGGCTTTCCAACACATCCGCTATGCCTCGCCCTCCAGGTCCTTGTCAGTGGGCCCCAGCGTAACATCCATCCGGTGTGATGCTTGGCTGTTCTGAGGACAGTTGCGTAAGAGGGTATCATCAAGTGCAGGTGAGATATGCAGATGACATTTTGAGCAGTCTGAAAGGAAATTCTTGGAATACCAAAGAAACCAGTATCTTCGGTCAAACGCTCCGGTCAACTCTCCCAACAGATCTTCATGTACAAGAGGATGATGATTTTCTGGTGGACTGGTGCGTTGCACCCTCCTTGTCACTTTGGACTAGGCTCAGAGAGTGCAGATGAGGTACGATCTATCATCACCTCCATGAAGTGATCTCATGTTGCAGATGGATAAGCAATAGTTAGCAGGCATGGCTGGGTGAACAGAACAGGGCGATACGTCAAGTCGATGGCTGCTTGCTTCCGATGAAGTGCAGGATCTCATAACCTTTTTGGGGTTGAACAAGTGACCCGTGCCGAGCGAGATCTCCGTGGGGTGTATCGGGGTTATGTTCTGCTTGGGGTTTGACATCGTCATTTCTTATTCCTCGCTCCACTGCCAGTCTAGTGTACTGTGTATAACCTCACAAACGTTGATATGTTACTTCCCTTGTCAAGATGTTCAACTTACCCAGCAGTCATGTCCAACCAGAAAACGCAGACAATGCCGAGATGCACGACACTTGACCCCACGCTGCTGTTCTCAACCAACTGCATCTCACTAAAGTTGGCGATCACGTTCGTCGCTCATTCTGGCAGAACACATATCACAAATGTGTGGGCCATATTTATGGTATCGCCATTTGCTTATCGGTACGTTTTGTCTGAGCCCTCATTCACTGCTCCTGCACCAAAGAGAACTATCAAGAGCCTCTCCAGTCAGAGTCCGGTAGCTCTGAGCAGTCGCCTTCTGGAAAAGGCTTGCAGACCCCCTAACCAAAGACAACCCAGACAGGGCGGCCTACGCCCAAAGCAGGCATAACATAGCTTGTTGGCGATAACTCGTCGTTCTGCCAGAGAAGCTTATCATACAGAGCACACAACGATCGAGATCTTTCCAGGGCATCTCCTTTCCCAGTCTAGTCGCAAGGCCTTTTTGGGAAAGCCGGCTTGCTACGGTCAATGAAGATCGTCGGTCGGTTTGTGAAGTCGATCCGAGGACACAAGAGCTGGAAGACGGACCGCAAAGGAACGTTGAGCACACTCAAAGTGAGAGGCTGCCCCATCCAGAATGTCCGAGTATGGAAACCTCGAGATTCATACTGTGCACGGCGATCGCTTCCATCCAGCGGCCTAGAAGCAGACACTGTTTGAGATGCATGGCGACTTCGAACGGTGCTTTCTGCCTGCCGAGACATGACATTGCAACAGCGACACATGGCGCAACGACTTAAACTTTTTTCTTATCAAGATAAGGAATTCGACAGCGTCGAAGCAAAGCAAGTGCCAAGTCCCTCTCCACGGCAGCATCAACCCATATAAGATTGTTGTAAGCTCAAAGGTCTAATATTCCGTTGGATACTAATGTCGTGGACGTGATGGGGAGCTTCCATTAATCCCATTGTTGGCGTTGTTTGTCGCGGAGATCGTTCCCGGTACGATGGACGTCGGGTGTTTGGTGACAGCGAGAGACCCGAGGTGTGGTATGGTAATTGTCATGAAACAGAAGTGTACACTACATTACCATTGGTGGAACCCCACCCAACGAACCCTGGCGGGGCGGGCAGTGAGGTGTGTCAACCTCTTCTCTGCCCCTCTTCCACATCTTCTAGAACACTTCAAGTTCCATCCATCTGAAATCCAGATTGGAGAATGGGTCGGTGTTTACCCCCTCTTTTCACTCACTCGCACCTGGAACAAACCCACGAAACTCAACTCAGGCCGCCGCGTCGCATCGCTCTCCTTCCATTCAGTGTGACCATTTGAGACGGGAACGGTACGCTCTGACGGACGGCGGGAATACCCAACATTTCGGCGCTGTGATGTGGCACGTACATACCGTAATACCGTGAGCACACCACCAACGATCGATTACCTCTAGGAGGTACTTGTGATATCCATCTCCTGTCAACATCTTGACACAGAACAAGAGGGAGCACAAAATGGGCGCCAGGCACACCTTTTGCATGCATGAACTTCACTTTGGCTCTGGATAGTGTAGCTACAGGCATTTTGCATGTGCAGACCTCGCTGCCGGTCCTATAACACGGCACACATGGTACACTTTCAGCGTTACCTTCACAAGGTGGAACCTAGGAGACGAGTGGATGAGGACGCACGCGCACGACTCTGCGCATTCCTCCTCCAGGCTCTACAATACATAGTAGACTCTAGACATGCCGCAGAAACTCCTCACAAGCACCTTGTCCCCTCACAGTGGGCCAGCGGCTACAGCGGTATAAGCGGCTTTCACCGAACTGGCCACCGCTGCTTCAAGGTACACTGTTCCTAGTTCCCTGCGTCTTCGAACACAGTTTGGGATTTGCTCCACTGCTCTTCGTCTGGTTTGGTCGTGGTTAAAACACCGCATGGTCATGGAGGATAGAGAAAGGGGTTCGAAGCCTGATGGTGAGTGACGGAGCGAACGGGAATATGCGAGAGGGGGAAGGAACCAAAGACATTAAAGGGTGGTGAGTGGTGACCGTGGTGGAGAAGGATGTTGTCCAGATTTCTTTCTCTTCGTTGTGACATTGCCGGACTCTAGTGGGTCGGGTTACCTTTTTACACTTTACAGGACTACATAGGTACAGGCCTTCGAACCTTATCTTGAGCCTATATTCCGAGGGTTGTCGTATTGAGTTTACTAGCTGTTTTCTGGCGGCTTTTACAACACTGCAGTTCTTGTGCTGATGAGTGTTCAGTGACCATGTCGGTACTGCTGTCTCCGGTCTTTCTTGAGATATGAGAAATGGAAAGCCAACTCTCAATAAGAAGCTCATAACACAGAAAGACAGCAGCAACAAGTGCATGATGCGCCTGTCAACCTTGACCGTTCCTTACAGTAGATGTCGAGTCTATGTGCAGGAGCACGTAGGGCAGGCGAGGCAGGTTACACAGGGGTACTACCTAGTCTCGCAGTCGAAAAGCGGACCTTGCTTGTTGTATACATATCGCCATCCAAACTTTGGAATGCTTTCATCAACGAGCCGTGAAACCCATGGCTTACTCGACATTTCACACAACACACGCAACCTTCGCCGAATGAGTCTCCACATAGAACCAATGACTCACTCAACGAAGGATAGGAAGCGAGCAGTTCAATATACACAGTATTTCCAGCAGACCGTCAACACAAGATCAACCTGTACGAATGTGTCCTGACTGACAGCCGGTCAGGGCTGCTACCCAAGTTAAAAGGAGCCCGGTCGCCGGCGGAACGGTTTACAATACCGCCCGGTATACGGGGCGCACATACGGTACCATACGGCGCTGTCTAAGAAATTTGGCGACGAGGATCCCCTCCGGCTGGACGGAGGAGCCGCCAATCAGTCAAATCGCCGAAGACATCGTGTTCGCCGTCCGGAATTTACGAGGTGGATTATAGCAGCGTGTTGGCCCAGTCATCCAGCTCCGCGTCAGGATCATCCCGTTCGGCGAAACGGCGACATCTGTGAATGTTACTACAAAGACTGGGCTGGGGGCAATGTGTTATCAACCGTAGCAAGACAGCAGGAATGTGTGTGTATAAGAGTGTTTGATGTCCAGGAGTTTCCTCTGGCTTCTCATATCTGTAAGACGAAGACGAAAATGCGGCATATGTGGTTTTACCAGCGAAATGGACAAAAGGAGAAACGGATGTCAACACGAAATTCGGCTTTGGGCAAAGTGTACTTGGTGATGGTTGCAGTCGGCTTTAACCCGGGGACTTTGTCTGTTCTGTCATGGGCGGGGATACTCACATCTGGCAGCGGCCCGTCAAGTCTTTCAGCTGCCATTATTTGCAGCGCTTGGCACTCGAACGAAGTGTTCAGGGTCCTCCGTCTTTTTACCTGGGGGTGCGGACCGTGAGGCGGGGCCCGGCTGCCCGCTGTCACATTGTTCGCGGGAAAGTCTCGGGGGTTTTTCATTTCGTAGGGCAGCAGCGGCTTTTTTCGAGGTGTACCATGTCCCGTTCGGTATTTCCATTACATCATTGGTCCGCTCCGTTCGCTGCGCGCTCACTCTAGCAAGCGCCGGGTCGCCCTCATCCGCTATGGCGTGAGGTTGAGAGCACTCGGTAGCGAAATGTTCCGAGGGGGAAAAATCGGAAGATGGGAAGCGAGTTAGTAAGCACTGAAACGAGCATCTCCAGGCAAGCAGCGTAAGTCGAATATTCGCAGCATATATAATGAATGGTCTTTATCAGGAGCGGTATATAGGCGTCATTGATATTTTCAGTGTTGTTGATCAATTGCGAAAAAAAAAAAAAAAACGGCTTTGCGGCTTTTCAGTTGTCTTCCAAATTTCCAAGATTCCCATTCTCAGCTTGTTGGTGGTGCGTCATTTGCTCCCAAGTCAAAGCGGCCCCACATTATTTACTCCATACCGCACGTTATCGACCTCATCCCATCCCGATTCTCGTGCGAGTTTTGTTCCTACGTTAGCTTCTTCACGCCACTCAGTTTCAGACAAACAACCACAACGTCGCTCCTCTAACAGCAACGATATACTTGCCTCCGCACGCAATTCATAACCCTCCGCGCTTCCACTTCTTCCTCATCCCAACGACGACGAAGACGGCAATACCACCACCACCACCACCAAAGGTAACCCGACACCAACAGCAACCATGAAGGTCATCAGCAAGGAAGAGGAGGCGGCCCACTACCGCGAGGTCGTCAAGGGCGGTTTGATCGGTGGCACCGGCGGTCTCATCCTCGGTCTCGGCGGTGTCATGTTGGGCATGAAGCGCTACCAGCTGATCCGCCAGCTCTCGCTCCCCTTCCGCGCCTTCCTGGTTACCTCGGCGGGCACCTTCGGCGCCATCATCCTGGCCGAGCGCTACAGCGTCACATTCCAGCGCGCCAAGGACCCCATGCAGAACTACATCGAGGCCGGCAGGAAGAAGCACGAGCAGGCGCGCCTGGCCAACGTGACCTCGGCCCAGCGCTTCATGGAATGGGGCCGCGAGAACCGTTACAGCATCGTTTTTGCGTCCTGGATCGCTGCCATGGGCGCCGCCATGGCCATTGTCAACCGCAACAAGTACCTCAGCGCCAGCCAGAAGCTTGTCCAGGCCCGTGTGTACGCCCAGGGCCTGACGCTCGCCGTCCTTATTGCCACGGCCGCCTTTGAGACCGCCGACGC
>HF970601.1:3405-17793 GCA_000604205.2 Neurospora africana FGSC 1740
GTGGTTAGTTTTCAAAAGATGGGATGAACTTGGAGCTAGTGCCCAGTTATGCCAGTGTGTCCCGTCCCACGTCCCACTCACTCCCGTCCCAATCCCAGCTTCTGAAGCAGCTCTGTGTGTTGTGGTTTGTGGTCCCAACACCCACACTGCCTGGAGGTGCGCCTAGCTGGACCGTGACCCCTCTCGCTGCGAGCCGTGTGCATGAGCTATACTGGGCGGTGTGGATGCGTGGCTGGGACAGCTGGCTGGCCACTTGATGTGGGGTTGCAACCCGTTTCAAGAAGTTCAATTGGGACGTCAATTGGCGAAGCTGTGCCTTGGCGGGACGGGACGACAGTGAGGCACGAACATTGGGCAATGGCATCAAGTTCCTGAGAGCGAAGCTGGAGCTGGAGCTTCCCCAGTCCATCACTTTGCGTTTGTCACAAGCAGACTGCCACTGCACAAGAACGGAGTAGTAACCGTGCACACCCGGGGACAGCAAGGGTTCTCGTAACACTTTGCCCGTGTTCATTCGATGTTCATTGCTTCACGCCTTCAGGGTTCCCCAAACCATGCTGGCACGGATACACATCCCGTCATTATTGGTAACACAGAGATAGGGGAAAGAAAGGGGCGTTTTGGGGCCGCCGGTTCTTCATCTCAAAGATAAGGCAAATTGACATGTTCTGCTTTCCTCTTCCTTTCTGCTCGGCCATGTCTTGTGTGTCTTGTCTTGCCCCGGGAAGATTCCGTAACCAGACCGGAGCTCTCCCGGTCTCCATGCCGGGACTTGGACATGAAATCAGACGATACGTAGCTAGAGGAAGAGGAGGAAGCCCCACCATTCTTGTCTCGACCCCATACGATTAGAGGTACCCAAATGACTCGTAACGTCCGTGGGTCGACCACCCGCATCACCTCAACTTTGTTTTTATCCGCTACACAGTATATCTCACCCCTGAGAATCTAGATTTCACTCTGGCCTAGACCCCTATTCTATGTTTAGAAGGAGCCTAGCCTATATGTCTTAAGCGTAAGCGAGGAGCCTCAAGTCAACATTGTTTGAATGTCAATTGAAGACACATCTCAGAAATGCCATTGAAGCTCAACCTGAAGCTGAAAGACCCCGGATCAGCTGAAAAAGGGGTCGGTCAGAGCGTCTCGCAGCTATCTCAAGCATCACCTCCAGCCATGTACAACCTTCCCTCCCATGGCTTCAACCTTCTCCTTTCGCCCTCTTCCCCTTCTGCGTTTCCATAGTTCCCAACCTTAAACACCAAACCCTTCTCATGTACCGGGAGCACCACCTCCTGCTCCTCATTGCTAAAGTTCAGAGCAACTACAACCACTTTTCCTCCGAACCTCTTGGCGAACACAAACGTCTTCTCGTTCTCGATATCATACGCTTCGAATGTGCCATGCACCAGCACCTCGCTGTGTTGCTTTCGGAAACGGATCATGTCTCTCCAAAAGTTGAGCGTCGAGTTCGGATCGTCGAGTTGCTTGGTCACGTTGATCTCGGGATACAGGTCGTGGACGTGCGCCCAGGCACCTTCCTGCCTTTCAGTAAACCCAGCATACGGACTGTCATCCCACTGCATAGGTATCCGGGCGTTATCTCTGCTCAGAGTCTGGAGGCTGCGCATCACGTACGCCATCTCGTCGGGATCGTTATTGGTCTTGGCGGCCATGAGCTTATAAAAGTTGACGGACTCGATGTCCTGGTAGTAGTCGATCGGCCAGTCCTTGGGCACGTTGATCATGCCGATCTCTTGGCCTTGGTAGATGAAGAGCGTTCCGGTCAAGGAGCACATCATCAGCGAGAGCATCTTGCCCGAGAGGACGCGGTATTCGGGGGCGTCGGAGGCAAAGCGTGAAATGGAACGGCCTTGGTCGTGGTTTTCGCAGAAGGCTGTCGTCCATCCGTCAGTGCCCTCGATGAAGCGTTGCCACTTGTCGACGATCTTCTTCAACACAGGTAGCTTCCACTCCTCAAAGTGGTACTTGTGGGTGCCACCTTGGCCGATGTCCACAATGTCGAACTGGAACACCATGCTGAGCTGCTTATCTTTGCGCCCAACATAGTCGAGCACCCTCTTCGGGTCGGGAGTGTGCGGTAACTCGCCGACCGTCATAGCATCGTAGCGGTTGAGCACCTTCTCATTCATCTCGCGCAGGAACTCGTGCATGCGTGGCCCGTTGGCGTAATAGCACCATGCCGGCTGTTCGTAGAAGCGCGAGTCGACGATGGGAGCATCGAGAAACTCTGTGGATTTCGAGTACCTGGAGGAGATTGATATCAGTGTCTGATTCTGGTTAAGGAGGGCAGGGCATAAGGAGTACTAACATGTTCACACAGTCAACTCGGAAGCCATCCACGCCCTTATCCAACCAGAAGCGCATGGCGCTGTCGTAGATGGCTTTGCGGCACTCTTCACTCTCCCAGTTGAGGTCCGGCATCTCCTTGGCAAACAGATGAAGGTAATATTCATTTGTATGTTCGTCATACTCCCACGCACTGCCCGAGAAGTAACTCCGCCAGTTCGTCGGTGGAAGGCGTGTTCCATCTTCGGCGTAACGAGGAGGCTTCCAGATGTACCAGTCACGCTTCGAATTATCCTTGGAGGATCGTGACTCCTTGAACCAGGCATGCTGATCAGAGGTGTGGTTGACAACCAGGTCTAAAACCAGTCTCACTCCTCTAAATATGCGTCAGTATAGGCACCATCATGACATTGCGATATATGAGGTTTACCTCTTGTGGCAAGCTTCAATGAGGTCCTCCATGTCCTTGACTGTGCCGTACGGAGGGTAGACCTCCTCATAGTTTGAGACGTCGTATCCCATGTCAATCTAGCATATCAGACGTGTCAGCCAGTAGTTCTAGACAGGCTGTAGGAATCATGTCAACGAGTTATCAACGCGTAACACCACGACCGTATATGAGGAAGAGGCTTATTACCTGTGGACTCTCAAACCTGTTACAACCCAAGTTAGCTCTCGCGCTTCACTATCAGGCTCAAAGCGTTTGACAACTGGAGCACACTTACATTGGAGAAACCCAAATGATATCAACGCCCAGATCCTGGATGTAGTCCAATTTGCTGATGATGCCCGGTATGTCCCCTAATCCGTCTCCGTTTGAGTCCTTGAAAGACGCCGGGTAGATTTGATAGACCACTCCATCTTTCCACCAGACTCTGTCCAGATTGTCGGCCATGGCGATGATTGTTTGATGTGATTCCTCCGGAGAAGACTAGACTCGGACTTGACAAAGCGGCCAGTAATCGCTCTGAAGATAGTTGTTGGGTTGTGTCTGATGTTTGAAAAGCCGACAGAGGTGAGATGTAGAGACATTTATCTCTTACTTGTAAAGAGCCGGAGTCCACGTTAGGCATTAGTCACAATCGACGTCAACAGTCCACCAATCTGAAGCTAAACTGCCGATCATCGGTTCCAGATATGATGAATCAAGGAAGATACAACTGGTCAATGCACTTCGGCACGCCTGCCGATTCGCTGTTGTAGAAAACGAAGCAAAAGTCCATCCGTCGTGATTTGATATTTCTCCTGGTACTGTAGACAGATGTGGTTGCTCAAAACAGAAACGTCTGAACAACCAAACACCTCAATGAACATGGTAAAGTCCGTCTTGACTGAAATACCATCGTTAAGGTGGCCTCTTTTAGCCTTGCTGTCATCATAATGCCGGTAGAAGCCGATGAGATCAGAAGAAACAAAGCCCCGACTTGAATCTACCAACTCGGCATGTTCACCCTGTGACATATCGCATCCGACCATCAGAGAATACCGCAGAAACTCGTGAAACTCGGACTGGTCCCTCAATCTTTCACACCGGATGTTGCTTCATTACCTTCAGCTCATACCCTCAGTTAGCAAATACGTAGCATAAAACAAATATCGTAGCTTCCTGACGAGTAGCCACACTGAGGGGCCCGATGCGGACATGAGGTTCCAAGTTCTCAGACCAGTGCTGCAGAAAGGGTGCTCACGCATCAGTCTGCAGGAGTTGGAAGGTTCCCCGAGCCCAAAACTGCAAGAGGGATACTGTCTTTTTCAGCGACGGTGATGACGATGATGGTTTCCTGCTACTCCAGTCATGATCATCGGATGCGGGAGCCTTGAGAAAGCTTACCTAAATCACTGCACACACCGGTTCCTTCCTATCCAAGCTTGGATCAGTCATGTAGAGGATCCGGATCATATGCGGATAGAGTTCAAGACCTACCTCTACCTATCGTTCTCTACAACTTTGTTGAGCAAACCCACCGACACAAGTCGCCAGAGTTGCTCTTTCCCTCATCGTGCTCTTCTTTCAGTCCCCGGTGACCCTTCACTCAGTCCTTCCTTCTCAAATTCTGCGTGCTCCTTTCCCCTGAGCATAGCCTAAGCCACACAAGGAGGCAGTTTGTTGTATACCTACCGTAGTACCTCTACAGTAGGTACCAACATTAACCAAGCACGTGGTGCCGCAATGCAGAAACCATCCTGCCGCTCAATATTTTATTGCAGTTCCGCCACAAAGCCTCAACTTCGAAGAGGACATCCGCTACCACTTGACCACACATGCAGCTTCCCCTCTCGCAGTTGGCTACTTGGTTCTTTTTTTTCCAAAGCTCCGTCATTTCCTTTCTTCGGTTTTTAACCCAGCCCGCATCCCCCAGATCTTGAGAGTTTCTTCTTCCATCACACACTCTCTCCACCAACTCCCATATCATTCAAACTCGCCATCAGTCGTTCTGAACGAAGCATCGATACGCTTTATCATCAAACACATCTACCACACTACACTCTCCAGTCCTGATCCAGAAACACCTTCCCGTGTCTCTGGCATCGCCAACAGTATCACCACCACCAAGCTCGATAACCTTCGTCGTGCCAACAATTTCGTCACCTCGTAACCACACTTGACGCATCATTACCATGTCCAATAACGACGACCTTGCCCCTCGAGGGCCACACGCATCCGGCGATGAGGAGGAAGCAACACCAACGCACCGTCCTTCCACTGAGGCACGCGATAATGCCACATCCCGCCACACCCAGGGGCAGTTCTTCGGTGCGGGCGAATACGACCAACGTCTAGCCCATCTCGCGGAGAAGAAGGAGCGAGAAATGACTTTCAAGGACGCAGTCGTTGGAGATTTTCGTCTGATTATGTACTCGCTGGGTTTCTCCGGGACTATCATCATGGAGGGCTATGGCTTGGCACTCCTCACCTATCTCTTCAGCGTCGAGCCTTTCAATAACCAATACGGTATCATGGACAGCAAGACCGGCAAAAGTGAGGTATGTCGCATATGTCGCACTTCTCCGTCTGATAGTGGTTGAATCGTGCCGCCCAGGATAGAAGACAATGCTGACACAAATATCCCATCAGCTTGAGTACGCATGGAAGGCTATTTTACCCTTGTTGGCCCAACTCGGCTCGATCCTCGGCGTCGGCCTCACAGCCCCCCTTGTGAACCTTATTGGGTACAAGCGCACTGTTCTTCTGATGCTCACCCTCTGCGCGGCATTCGCCTTCGTACCCTTCTTCGCCCCAAACGTCCACATCTTGGCGGCCGGCTTTCTGCTCCAGGGCATCCCGTGGGGCGTATTTCAAGTCGTTAGTCCCGCCTACTCCTCCGAGGTTGCTTCACTGCAGATGCGGCCCATTTTGACCACCTGGAACAACCTCTGCTGGATCATCGGTCAACTCTTGGCCTCTGCCGTTGCTTTTGCATTTCATAAGCTTGGTAATGCGTGGGCCTACAGGGTGCCCTTCGGCCTTAACTGGGCCTTCATCGTCCTCCTTTTCTGTTCCATTGCCGTTGCCCCCGAGTCCCCTTACTGGTATCTCAAGAAACACAGGGTAGGGGATGCCCGCAAGGCCGCCAAGAAGCTCGTCCGCAAGGGATCCGAGGAGCGCACCGAGGAGAAGCTTGCTTTGATGCAGCACGCCATCTGCCACGAAACGAAGCACGTTGCCGACAACCAAACCAGATGGCAGAAAACCAGCGCCATGTTCAGGGGCATTGACAGAAGACGTACCGAGATTGCCTGCGCTACATGGATCATCCAGGCCCTCTGCGGTTCGAGCCTCATCGGTTGGGCTCCCAAGCTATTCGAGTCTGCTGGCATGGGAAGCGGCAAGGCATTGGCCATGAACATTGGCTTGCCCTGTGCCGGAATTGTGGGCACAGTTGCTTCTTGGTGGCTGATGCAAAAGATGGGACGTCGGCAGATCTTCTTCTGGGGCCTAATCAGCATGGCCGTCGTGCTTACTGTGTGCGGTCTCGCCACGCTGGCTAGAGGTTCGGCGTCCGGGTTCGCTGCCGGAGCGGTCCTCGTTTTGTATACTGCCATCTATGACCTGACCATCGGCCCCATTTGCTATTCGATTGTCGCCGAGATCGCTTCGGTTCGCCTCCGCACGCAGACCATTTCTTTCGCACGCGGCCTTTACCTGGCAGCCAATCTCTTCAACCTCTTCCTTACCCCCAAGATGCTCGGAATGGACTCGGAGAGCTGGAGCTGGGGTGCCAAGACGGGTTTCCTTTACGCAGGCTGCTGTGGGATCGGAGCTCTGTACACGTTTTACCGCATCCCAGAAACCAAGGATATCTCTGTCCGAGGACTCAGCATTCTTTTCCACGAGAAAGTGAAGGCGAGGAAATTCAGCGCCGAGAAGGCTGCGGAGCTGGAGAAATCGCAGGGGGCTGCAGCTTCTAAGACTAGCAGCAGTGATAACACCGTCTCAGTCCTTGATGAGGTTGTAGAGCCTAAGATTGCTTCTCCTGCTAGGGTTGCGTCTCCTAAGAACAACAACTAAGGAGGAAGATGTTATGAACTGGATTAGTCTTGGCATCGGATCAGGGTTGAGGAATGAAGCTTTTGGGTCAAGATATGACGGAGGACGGAGCCAATGTTGGAGGACAGGCGGTGCTGCCATTCCTTCTACATCGCGGCGTTCAAAAGTCAGCACTGGATAACAGCAACGCCGGTGATGCGGGATTCAGGAAAATTAGTATTTACCTACTCTATAGAGTTAAGTTGTAGTTTTGCTTTAGTATTATTGGATTAGGAACAAATCCACGTTACACAGTCATGCCTCGCCCGGTGGTTCCATGGATTCTGTTTGATGTGGTTGATGTCAGGATAAGCCCCGAGCAGTTTGGCCACATGAAAGGTCAACATAAAGAGCAACCCGCTCGAAATGGTGGCAACGAGTCATTTCTGCAGCAATCCAGGCTTCCCGGTAATGAGGACACCTCGAGCCATGATGGCCTCTCACCTATCCCCCCTCCGCTCCCTCTCCCTCTCCCTTTCCCTCTCCTGCTTGTAACTGCTCTCCCCATGTCGATACTCTATCCTCTGCTTCTTCTTGCTCTCCTCCCTCCTATAATCCTCCAGCCTAACAGGCCTCGAGTCCCTTCCCCTTGAATCCCCTCCGCCCCGTCCACTAATCTTCTGGTTCCAAGCATCCAGCTCCTCTGCCCCCTTGGCGTCCTTGGCTCCCAACCCGGCCAGGTTCGCGTGTTTGTGCGTCACCTCCTTCACCTTCCCGCGCATCTTGCCGTCCCAGCCGAATTGTTTGAGTAAAGTGGCGCCGAAGTCGTCGATGGGTACGGCGCGGTAGTCTGAGTGGGCGGGGGAGCGGTCGCGGTCGTGGGAGGAGGGGGACTGGGAGCGTTTGCGCTTGGATGTGGTGGAGGGACCCTTGTTATCGAGAGAGAGGAGAGAGGAGAGGGCTTGTTCTTCTAGTGTTTGTGGGAGTTTTTCTTCTGGGGAGCTGGAACGGGATTGTCGTTGGTGGTGAGAGGAGGTGGTGGGTTTGGAGGAGGAGGAGGAGGAGGTGGTGGTGGTGGTGGTGGATTTTGGGTTGATTGTTAAACCCCATTTTGGGGGAGCGGTTTCTGGTTCTTGAAGGTCTTTGGGGTCTCTGGGCTTGCGGTCGCGGGAGCGGGAACGAGATTTTGAGCGCCGACGGGAGCGGGAATCATCGTCTCTTGATGGCCTGTTGGATCTGTGTCTGTCTCTATCTTGGGACCTGTCTCTCCTGCAATCACGGTCTCTGCGATCTGAGCGATCCCGGTTTTTGGAAGAGTGGGAGTCGTTGTCATCGCCATAGGTTGATATTTCGGTAATTGCTTGAATTCGACCGCTGCGTTGTCCACCGGTTTCGTCATCGTCGTCTTCGGATTCGGAGGAGTAATGGTTTGAAGAAGCGCCGGCGCGGTGTCGCCTGGTGTGGGTTGGTCGACTGGGTTTCTTGGTTTTGAAGCTGGATGAGGAAGATGATGTCCCTAGGGCGATTGTCACCCGGGGTTTGGAGTCTTGGTCGGTCATTGTGGTTGCTGTTCTCACAGTTGTAAAAGGTTGATGTCAGGGTCAGACTCGTGCCGTTGAGGTTGGATCAATGCGATCTGGTTGACGCGCTGGAGGCGATGGTAGTGCAGTTGCTTATCGATTAGAATGGCGAACCGCTTGGGTGGTGCACAGACCACCACCTTAACACTCGGGCTGGCTGAAGACTCGCAGCGAGGCAGGCAGGCTCCTGACACAATTGTGTCTGGTACCTCTAGGTATAAGCGGACGAGGTAGGTAGCCCGCGTCAACAACACCTCCTGAACATAGGTAAGTATACAATGACAACCTCTACTCCCGATTTCGATATGGACTTTACGGCGGGTTGTGATTCCAGCAACAAGGATGCCTTCTCTTGATGCCCCACGTCCAACAGGTTGCTCCTGCCTGTTCTTAAGAGACCTCTTTTACTTCTTTTGTTCGCATGTCATCATGCCGCCCTCATCTGGATACTACCGGAACCGAACCCCCAACGCAGATGTCTTTCTTCAAGCCAAAGAGAATTCTTTAGTTGCCTGGTGGCAGGTGAATGAAGTTGTTCCCTATCCTACCACATCCAGCACTTTCACTTCCACTTCACTTAGCTCTAGGTACTTGCTCACATGGAATGGTTTGCTTCCGCCCTCTCTCAGGTTCCCTCACAATGAGTGTTGTTTGAGTGGTACTCCTGAAAAAGAGTCCGTCCGAGCCATGCCCAGGGTCACACACTTTAAACTTGACTCGCTCGAATCTCGATTCCCGCGAAAATTCCCATGGCTGTGGACGGATGGATCCTTCCCAAGAAAGCACCAGCAGTGGGGATGGATGTCGGGCGTCAAGGTCAAGCCCACGTCGGTTAGAGAGGAAGTAACGAGAAGGTCTTACCATTCACTACTACTACCAAGGAAGGAACCGAACGATGGGGTTTGCTTTGAGGGGAATCAACTGAAAGATTCTGGAAGAGCTGCATTCTCCTTGATGAGGAGGAAACCCCGCATCTGGGCAACGAACCATTCAACTGCAGTGGCATTTGATACCCGTTGGAGAGGCGGGAGGGGTCAGGTTTCCTGTCTGTTCTCCAACTCTGCTCTATTCAATCCTGCCTTTCCTTGCTCTTGCTCTCTACAATTCTTCATATGCCACCCCCGGAGTTTAGGGAATGGACGGTCCGGTAGCAGGTACCTCCCCTCGTTCCTTGGGCCACATTTTCAGAACCTCTGTGCGCTGAAAGCTTCGCCCCCCCAGCGCCGTTTCCCATCCAACACAGGTACAAGAGTACTGCATCTCGAAGCACCTTTTCACAGCAGGAACGCCCCGGCATATTCATTTCGGGTTTTGTTGTTCTTTTTTCCTGCTGTTTGTTGCCCGATAGGCCCTTAACATTTTTAGGCTTATCTACCTTGCTTCCCCTCCATCAAAAGAGTTCCGTCCCTACCAGTGCTAAACGTCTTGACCAATTACCTGGCATCAACCCCCCTCCAAAAGCGCGATCAAGGCAAAAAACAGAATTTATCACCTTCATTCGCGTCGCTAAATCAATCAACGAAGCGATCAAGATCGCAACGCCATCGTAATTTATCCATCGTCGCCTCTTTTTCCATCTGCTACGGCCTCATAGCACCTAGGTGAACATCCGTTTAATTGATAAACGGATGTCACGGCCGCCGATGACATGACTGAGGTCGGACCCGCCGACCGCCGGAAGCTGCTGCATTCAAAGCGGGCGGAAGCAAAGTAAGATGTATCCCAATCGATAGAGCGAATCTTTCCGATCATTTTGGTATACGAGACTTGGTGTTGACTCGGCGCAGTTCAATTGTGACGTCGCGCAAACGGAAGCTCAGAGAGTTGTATGTTGTAGCGACCGACGATGAAGGCTTCCCCAATCACGACCTGAACGACCTTGATACACGTCCCGCCTCCCCCGGCGAAGCAAAGTTCCTCTTCGACTGTGAAATACTGCAGTACGTTTTACCGTCCCCTCCGGTGCATCGGCGCCCCGTCCTTGCACCGCGTCCCTTCCGCTAACTTGGCTAACTTTGGGCTCCAGAGGCCGACGACTGGCCGAGCGACTGCTGCCCGTATTCCAACGGCCTCGCTTCGATACCTTACAACATATTGCAACCGCCGATGATTCCTCCCTAGGACATGGCCCTCATGTCGTCCAACAAGTTCAACCTTCGCCGTTGATCCATCCAAATCATGCGATTCCCAAGAATGTACAGCATAACGGCTTGCCTTCGCCAGTACCGCCAACGCCGAGCATCCGTCATGAACCCGAACGGCCCGTATCATACAACCAAGTACCTAATGGGGTTACCGGACCCCATGAGGCCTTGAAGGCGTTTGCCCCTCGACAGGAGATTCAGAAGCCGGCGCCGGTCCAAGGGAGTTCAGTTAAGACAGTTGATGGTCCCAGCGGAGAGTCGAAACTGCCGGCGAAGGAGACGCCTGTGCTCCTTGCGCCCGCGGCACCGCATGGAAACGGGCGATGGAACGGCATCATCAACAATGCACCTCAAGGGCACGTATTTCCGGCTCCGCAGCCGGTTGCACCCCCAGCGACTGCTCCTACATCAACTACGAAGACGGCGAATCTGGGTGAAAGTAGGCCTGGGCCCAAGGACGTCACGGTGTCTATGGGAGGTGCAGAAGATAAGGCTCGGCCTAAACCTACCATCACCTCTGTCAACCAGCTACTGTCGAATGGCGACTCGATTCGTTACCCCGATACCCTCTCGTCACCCAGTTCAACCGTTCAGTCCGCTCCAACCCCTGCCGGTAATGAAGCGTCAACAAGCACTAGCCCCGATAATGAGGCATCGCAGTCTTTCGAAAAGCCAGTCTCCAGACCCGAGCAGGAACCCAGGAGGGTTACCACCGACAACAAGGGCGCGGGCCAGTTCACAGGACCATCTGTTGCCGTTCCAGAATTGCGCCCACAGCCTCAACAACCTGGTGTGTATGCCAATGGGGTCCCAGGGGTTCCCATCTCGTCAGGCCCTTCCGTCAGGCCAGCACTTAGCGGAGCAGAGGCACAGCTCCTTCAAGAATCAGCTGCAGCGCGGACGAGCCAAGCCATCGGAAAGGCGGGTGTTGCGGTACCCAACGGGGTGCAATCTACTGGTGGGTTGCAGACACAACACCCGTCAGCTGTGAATGGCGAGGTCCGGAATTTGATGAACGGAGGTATCCCAGGGAAGCACGTTGCTTCGCAGGCAAGCGTAAGCACAGGTGTTACAGCGGCCAAGACCGCCACTTTGCCCGAGGTTGCAAAGCAAAGACCTCTTCCTCAGGGCCCCGAAAGTCGTAATAGTCAGGCGGATGTTGGTCCTACTCCGATGGACTTGGACAGGGTTCCAGCTGCCCAGGCACCGAAACCAATCTTGAGTGTGCACGCAGTACAAAAGAAAACCCCTTTTCCTCGCCAGTCTCAACCCTCTTCAACCGCTCCGTCAACCACGCCACCATCTGCGCAGCCTGCAGTATCTCTTGAGAAAACTATTCCCGGAATTCAAATCAACGCACCACCAGAGACCGAGACTGAGACCCAGGCCAGGACGTCCCGATCATCTCACCATGACACGGAATCTGCTGTTGCGGATGAAGAAGGTGATATGCCTCCGGGCTTGCTAACTCATCGGCTCAAGTCTCTCTCCAGTAGGCTCCGTGAAAGGCGGAGGAAAAGTGTGCCTACGGTGGTCTTTGGAAAGCAGTACAGGAAACCTCGTTTTAGTGACGATACTGCACTGATTGTCAACAAACCAAAGCCCCCTGGTCACATTCCTTCTGAAGACTACTTCGTGACGCTTTTTATCGAGAGTTTTGCCCGCACTTCATCTTGGATGAAACCGCTTGAGAAGCTGTTGCACTCCGCCCACAAAACTGTGTCCACCTCTGATCAAACGTTGTCAATACTCGATCACCAAGCCTGCAAGATACTGCGCAGAGTCTATCATCTCCAACAGCACGACAAATGGTCTCTTAGGCAACCTGTCCGTTGTCTGGAACCGGCAAGGCCTGCATCGCATCAGGACCTATTGATAAAGGAGATGAAATGGATGCGGACAGATTTTCGGGAGGAGCGCAAATGGAAGCGGGCAGTGGCTCGAAACTTTGCGTATGCCTGTGCGGAATGGTATTATTCCAGTCCTGCTGATCGAAAACTCCTACAGGTGGACGCTAAGATACCTCCCGTCCGGGCGGGCGACAATGCTGATACCAGCATGGCAGATGCCCCGGAAACTGGCGAGTCTCCGGTTCCAGAGCTGGATCACTCGGATTCGCCCGTGGGTAACGATGAAGAAGTCCCGGAGTTGCCAATTACCACTATTGCACCAGCAACTATCTTTGCCTTGCAGGATGACGAGGTGGTCTTTGAGCTACAGCCTTCACGGACGGCGGATCTTCTGCTAGAAAATCTGCCCATGTATGGTTCACCGCTCAAGGTTCCCAAGTTCGACTGGATAATTCCAGACTACGATCCCGATGCCAAGTGGAAGAGGCCAGCCGTGCCTCTCAGCAAGTATGTTGAGGGTGAGATGGTTTTGGACGTAAAGCCACAGCCTCAGAAACGTTCTCGATTTCAGTTCCAGGGTGAAGACGAGGAGGAGGAGGAGGAATATGTCTTTGGCGCTCAGCCAGACAAGGGCGCGAAACTACCGCCCGCAAGTACCGATGTTGCCTTGTTTGCTCCGGAAATGAAGTTGACCAGAGATCGTCTACATGCTGGCCATCAATTTCGCCCACCTTCAGAACACCCAATGCCTGTCCAGAGCTTTTTTGAAAGCCGGATTGCTTCACAATGGACATTGGCAGAGGATGATCAGCTCAGGGCATTGGTACGTGAGTATTCGTACAACTGGTCTCTTATTTCCTCGATGATCTCCAGCAGGTCATCGTTCCCATCAGCTGTGGAGCGACGTACCCCTTGGGAATGCTTTGAGCGATGGGTGAACCTCGAGGGCCTGCCTAGTGATTTTGCAAAGACGCCTTACTTCAAGGCTTATCAGGCCAGGATCGATGCTGCCGGGCGGACCATTCTACAGCACAATCAGAACGCGGCACAGGGGCAGCAGGTTGGACCTAACGGTGCGGTGACCCCTATTCCACGGAAGAGGCCCACCAACACCATGCGTGTTGAGAGACGTAGGAACCAAAAACATCTGGCACTGTTTGACGCTATGCGAAAGTTGGCAAAGAAACGAGAGGCGGCGGCACAGAAACAACAGGCTCAGGCCAGCATGACAGCCATGCGCAAGACAAATGAGCAGCAGAGACAGCAACCCCAGCAGCAACTTCACCTCCAGGCCAAGACTCCTCAGGAGTACAGTCTCATGAGAGCCGCTCGTGACCAGCAAATTGCAGAGAAGATGGCTCATCTAGCGGCACGGCAGCACGAGATAATACAGAAACGGGTAAGTAGCGGAGTAGTATCCATCTCTTCTAGTTACATCAGGTACTAACAAAATATGACAATAGCTCCTTACGCAAAGACAAGCCCAAATGGCTGCCACGCCTGGCGTCGCTCAGGTGCCTCAGACAGCAGCACAACTTGCCGCCGCCAATTCACTCAACAACGCCGCAGCCAGACTCAATATTCCAGCTCAGATGGCCGTAACGGCCCAGAAGCTTGCTCCCGGACGCGTCCCGATGCAGGCTCCAGCCGGGATTCCTACTGTTCCCGCTCAACTCGCCGCCAGTGGCCTTGTACCACCTCTTCCCGTCGCCGCTATCCCTCAAGCTCAGCTTCAGGCCATGCAAGCACAGCACAGGCTGCCAATGGTAAATCCTACGCCAGATATCAACCTTGTGATGCAGGCCCGAAGGATTCAAGATCAGCAGAGAGCTGTTGCGGTACAATTGCAGCAACAACAACAACACCAACACCAGCATCAACAACACCCACAGCAGCCACAGCAGCAGCATCAGGTTCAACAGCAAGTGGTCTCACAACAACAACAACAACACCAGCCGCAGCAACAGCAACAACAGCAGCAACCGCAACCGCAACAACAACAACTACAGCAGCAGCCGCAGCAGCCGCAGCATCAACAA
>HF970601.1:28469-39187 GCA_000604205.2 Neurospora africana FGSC 1740
ACATCATGTATATCCTCCACCAAGCTCGAGTGGATGTGTCCTTTTTTCAAAATTTTTTCCGCCTTTTCTTTTTCTGGCCTTCTTTTTTTGGTTTGCGTTTAAAGGTCATCGTGATAGAGTCATAACATGGATCAATTTTCTAGGCCAGAGTGAGATAAACAAGACGTAAGAAAAAAAACTCCATATGCTCAGTAGCCTTGTTGGACTCCCTTGGTATAAAAGGTGCAATAATATGCCCCTAGTCGGACTGCTAAGTACAGAGTTGATAAACCGACCAATATTGATGTGTGTTGAAATTATTCCCGCTGCGTGGATGTGGATAACCGCAAAAGACATTCCATAGCGTCCCTGACGTGATGTGATGTGATAAACCATGACGAAATTACCTAACACCACCCCATCTCCCCCTGGAAGCAGCCGACTTATTCAGCGCCAACCTCCTCCCAATGTTCCCAAAGCACACGCAACTGCAAAACAGCACACTGAGCATCCAAATACCCGTCTCAATGACGGCCGCGTTTCCGCTGCTCGCCCCTCCCATACCACTCACCCTCGCTGCTGCGCCCCGAGGCAACCCGGATGTAGTCCCATTAAGCACGCCCATCGCAGCAGGTTGCCCATTCGTCGTCAGAATTTGATGGTCGTGATATCCAGCTCCAGCCACGGGTGCAGGCATCATATCGGGGTTACCCAACCCCATCAGAATGGCGGACCCGGTAACGCCCACGGCGGCGCTGAGAAGGAACCCGGGTTTGGACCGGTCGATCAGGTACCACAGGAACGGGTTGGCAAGCGCGAGGGTGATGGAGACTTGCATTGTCGAGGTCCAGGGCAGACGGCGGATGGCGAAGACGATGCCGACGAAGGCGCCGATGCCGCGGACGACGAGGGGCCAGTCGGCTTCGGGTGGGGAGGTGACGCCCCCCGTGGTGTTGGAGTCAGCCTCGGCAGGAAGAGTGACTGATGCCTTTCTCGGGGAAGACTTTGATGACAATGAAGGAGCTTGTTGCAACAAAGCGGCGGCGGCCTCTGCAGCAGCAGCAGCTCGTCGCCTTTCCTTCTCTTTCTTGGTCACCCTAGTCCTCTTCCCAAACGTTTCCTCCCACACCTGATCGAACCAGGGAAGTAACCTGCCCAACAGCACGCCCGCCGCTCCCCAGAAGGTGAGGTACCGCCAGCCGTAGCCGCCCGTGACGCTGTCTCCGTTAGGCAAGCGAGTCACGAGCACGCCGTAGCCGGTGCCGAGAGTGAAGAGGAGGATGGTCCGGAGCAATGACCAGAGCAGGCCCATTACTGGGTTGTTATTGCCACTGTTGATGTCTGATGACGAGGATTCGCCTCTGAAGGCGGGAATGGTGGATGTTATGGAGGAAACTCGTCGTTGCCGCTTGGGGCGGAGGGTGATGGTCTCCGGGCAGGTCTCCTCCTCGTCCTCGTCATTTTCGACGTCCCTGGCGTCCCCGGCAATGCCTAGTACGTTGGCTGCATCATCGGTCTCGTCCTCGGTATCCTCCTTGAGTTGCTCGCCAAAGTAAAGCCCGTTACGTAAGTTCGATGCCGACCGACCTACGCCGGGGGTGGTGGCGGCCGTCCCGAGCTCACTGGGATCGGAGAAGATGCCGAAGAGAGTAGAAGAAGTTAGGTTCCGGAAGGAGGCGGCTCTGCTGATGTTGGAGGAATCAAGACCGCTGGTGACGGCGCCGCTGCCGGCGGGAGAGGCGCTGGTGTTGAAGGGTGATCGAGGGTCCAGGAGGAAGCGGAGGTCGGCAGCTGTGATGCGTGGTTGGGGCGAAGTGTTGGAGTCTCTACCGGGAGCTGGCGAGGGAGACTCGTCCTTACGAGAGATCATTGTTGGTGATGCTAGGTTGAAGGGCCGTCGAGGGATTGGGCGCAAGATTTTAGGACCTTCTTGGGTCCCGCCGTTGGAGTTTTGGTCCATCTTTGTAAGATGCGCCCCTGGTGGCTTGCTTGCCGTGCCGTCTCGTGCCACGCTGGTGCTGGGCTGATATAGACAAAGGCGTTGTAAACCTTATTGAAGCTTAATGAAACTCAAAAAGGGTAGAAAATTGGAGCATATGAAAGCTCGGGGAATCAGGGATACTGTATAGATATATCCAGCGTGCTGTTTCTCCTCCCACTGATGCGAGACACAGAGACGTCTATATTGTTTCAGTACGGAGATGGCCGTAAGCAAGATAAATCGATGGCAAGCGCGTTGATGTCCAAAGAGGGTGCCCAACTCGGTGAATCCAAAGCGCCTCGAAGAATCGGGAAACAGCTGAGCTGATGGTTGTGGTGGTACAAAGAATCTTGATAGGTCAGTCTTCGGATGCAAAGTGATGATGGATCTTCAGAACGGAAAGGTGAGTGAATGAGGAGAATTTGAACAACACCCCGCTCTTCAATGCTTATAGCTTTCTGGATGTGAAGAAGGAGCAATTCACAGCTGATGTGAGTGCGGGACAAAAGGGAAAAAAAAAAAAAAAAAACCCTTTATGTTTATATGGAAATTAAGGATCAAATGGAGTTAGATCCGTCTAAATCGAGTTAAGCACGCGGAAGGGAGACGAGAGAGGAAGTAAGAACATGGGTCAGGGATATAGTGAGGGTTCCAAGGGATGGTCTGACTTTGCGTTCCCCGTTTGGTTCATCTGGACACCCACATAACAACCCCGGATTTTGTGGCAGTCTGGAAAGTCGTGATATAAATCAATGATCACCGTTGTTTTTGCCAATGTAGTGTATGGGGCAAAACTAGGTACGAGATGCATCCGAGATGCACCAGACGCACCCCGTGATGGCCATCATTGATTGGTACACTCAGTTACAGTGCAGTTGCATCCACGCGGATTCACAGCCGAAGAAGCGGAGACAGGCAACACCATCCAGTGAGCATCGAGATAATTCAGGAGTTGCGCTTCGTGCCTTCTCTTTCCCAATCGTCGGTCACCGCACCCGAATCCAATGATGCAAATGATTCTCAATTGCCCTGGAAATAATAGCATGTCGCTACTGCAAATTGCAAACGCCAAGTCTAGGCCTCTTGCCAAGTGGGAATTGTCACTCCTGATCCAAATTCCTGCCCGTGACTTCCATAAAATTGCCCGAGACACTTGCCGTTCCAGGGACCATAAAACGAGAGTCAACTAACCTCTCCGTCCATCGAATCTTCCTTCCAGGCAAAACAAACGTTGCAAGGGAGTTCTGGACTCCAAGATCCGCGCATCTGAATGGTTGGCTTCTTAGGAGCGGGGTTCACACAGTAGTTGCCTGCCCTGGACACGGGACGATCAGTTCGACTGCCGTTGATTGACGCTCAGTTCGCCTCTTTTTTTTCATGGCAGGTGACGCTGTACCAACATACCAGAGCAACAATGTCGTCCATTTTCTGCGGAGAAACATTACGCAACAAATGAGCACAGATGCAACAAGAACTGATTAACTCGTCTCAGGATGAAAGAAAACCAAACATCGTTAACGTTCTAATCTGTTTAGATATATGATCCAGCGTCCAATATCTTCCATGACCTCCTTTCAGTCACCGGACAGCCCTTCCTGCCATCTGAATATTCTGTACAGCCCCACACCCCGTTGATCAAGATCAGTCAATCATTACTCCACCCACCACGCAACCGCATCTGCAACCTCTTTACCACTCAACCACTCAGCCCTGATTTTTACCGCTGACCGTTTCGATCACATGTCAGCAAACAGTCAATCGTACGCAATCCCGCTCACATCCCACATTTCGGACAGGTGTGCACTGCGTACATGTAGAACAGGGCAACCAAAAAAGCGACAGGCGTCACACAAGCGAGTCGACGGACAATAAACAGGGTTCCAAAAACAAGGAGGCGATAACCCAAACGAGTGCCCGGTCTCATGACTTTAACTTTGACCCCACGCTTGCTTGAAAAACCATAACTACAAACGATACAGCAACTACTCATCCAAGTGAATCCTGTTAAAAAGATGCTGCATAGTATGCAGCCAAGAGCGGGTTAAAACTGCCCGCATAAGCTGTGACTTTCCCCAAAAGAGGATACCTATCTGTTATGGATGAGTAGAAGCGGTATGCTCAGCCCTCTTGCCCCCGCCCCTGTTGGCAACTGGAACTGCTAGCCTCAACCTGTGTCAAGATGTATCCGTTTTTATACCAAGCAGCATTGGTTAATGGATACCTAGGTAGGTATTTAGCATTGATGTCTTATACGTCCATGGGTAAAACAGGTTTTTCGATCATGTCTTCCAGTATATTCTCTGGTAGAGAACTCGACTCGTATCGTCAGACATCGTCACAAAGTCCACAAAGTCGGATTGGACCCCTGACTAGCATTCACTAGTTAGATCTGCGAGGATCGCTTAGACGGCCTCGAGACAGCATTTGGTTGTCAATGTTACATGGTGGCAGAGATGACTACACTACCGCACTGGTGAGACCTCCTTTAGGTTAGGGGCTTCCAAGGCGACTTGCAGTCAATGATAGCGATCACGCCTGCCATTTCTTTCGACATGAACACGACACGTAGGCCTCAGCCGTGAACATCAGAGAGCGAGTTAGTGAGTGGGTTGAGAAGGAACATGGACGGAAGTTGGCATAGCCGACTTCGAAGTAGTCCTTGCACGCTAACGTTCATTACCCTCATATTTAATAGTGAACCTCGATGGGCTGTGAACGATACTCGATTGACTCAACAATGGAGGGGACGACATCAGACAGAGCGATTCTGTCCATCTGGTACTTTGCAAGTCTGAACGGGTTTCCCGGTTCGTTGGAGCTGTAGACATGCTGAGTCCTGCTGTGAACAGCTCACTATGAGATATTCAAGACACGATAACCACCCGTCACATATATTATTCAAGAAGACTAGACGAATTAAAAAGGGGTATTTGCGTATAAACCGTATGCACAAGAATGGAACACTTTGTTAATGGGTTTGCGAAGCCAAAAACACACATACAAGAGAACCGAACCGAACCAGCCATCCGCCTCATCCAGCTCGTCACAGTCGTCGGTACTTCGCTGCCCATAGTCTCTCCACGGCTGACGTGATGATGAGTAAGGAGGATCAAAGCATCGCTGTCAACAAACCGCAGCAGAGACCCTAGGAAAACCACGGCAAGAGAGAACAACAAAGACGGTGACAAGGTACAAACCGAAACGGAAACCATGAAAACTCGCGTCGAACCCCATCTCTACAAAAGGCAGTTACCAAAACACGAAACCCACCTCCGCCCGAAGACCAGTACCGCATGGACAGAACAAGACTGAGACAGACAAAGCCTTCGGAATGAGAAAAGGCCGAAGTTCATCCGTCACCCACAAACGACCCAGAGAGGGGAGAGTATTAGAAATCGAAGTGGTAGTAAATTGATGTTCGGAATTAGAAAGAAAAAAAAACCGCAGAGAAGTTGATCATCGGAGAACCAGAATCATTGCCCAACCTGATTTCCGTGAAACGCCCCTGAAAAGAAGAACAAATCAACCCTTTGTCGCCAGCTGTGTAGCCATGCGTGTGTGTGTTCTGTGGGTAAAGAAAAGCAGAGGAAAGCCGGTAAGCAAGAGAAGTTTCGGCCATCTTTTTCCGTTATACCTTCATTCACATCCTTTGCCATTTTCCCACAGTCCGAAACTTTCTCATCATAAAATCCTCATTCATGGTCCGAACCTCAAAACGTGATTCCATCTTCCATCCTGCTGGTGTTTTGTGTGTCCGCCTCTTAGGAAGGAAACTGAGTCTATGGTATGGGGAAGGTAATGGTAATATCTTTTTCTCTGATGTATGTAGGAGAAAAAGAAGAGGTATCACTGAGATATGGAGGAAAAAAAGTTAAAGTAATAAAGCAGAACTTTTGGAATGAATCCCCGACCCGCGCAAATGCATAATTTGGAGAAACCCGCCCGGTCTATGCTCACAGAGACAGTTCCGGATGCTCATGATGCGGCACACCGTTGAAATTGTTTTGGGTAAGTGAGAAAAAAGAAAACCATCTGCCTTATTCGTCCTTCTTCTCGTCATTATTCGTTGTATCGGGCGTCACCTTGGACAATGCCGGAGAGGCAGAGGCCGAAGGGGGAGAGCCCGGGTGGTCTCCAGCATCAGCAAGAAGGCTTTGGATTACGTTAGCTCGTAGGTTCACATGTAGAAGGACACAATTATCATACCTGAAAGCATTTGCGTGGGAAACCGAATCGTTACCGCGCATGGAAGCAGTACGGGACGAGCCGCCAGAGTCATCACCAACGCGGCCAAAAGCACCGCCAGGGCCACCGACCTGACGACGACCACTGTTGCTCCTAGAGTTAAACATGGACGTAGGGGGGCCGAAAGACATGCCCTGGCTACCGGAGCGGCTAGTGTTGCCCTTCAAACGCTTGAGATCACCAAGCTCGACCTGGTTGTTGGTCATGCTCTGGTTGTAAGGGAAGCCCCTGGCATCTCCGCGACCGGAAGCAGCACGGCCTCCAAGGCCACGCTGGCCGGTGCGAGCATTCTCAACCGCCTTTGCGGCAGCAGCAGCCTCAGCCTGTGAATATTAGTTAGTCTCATCATACCATATTAGCAAAAGAATTTTGTTGTATCTTACCTCAGCGCGGATCTCCTCCAACGTCTTAGGACCCTTGTTGGCCTCCTTGGAGACCCAGCGGGCCTTACGAAGGTCGACAACATCCATAAGCATGAACTTCAGACGACTTGGGAGGTCGGGAAGGTCCATGATCTGCTGGATGCGGCCGAAGTAGACCTCCATCAAGGGCCTGCCCTTCTCTGTGCTGTCGAGGTTGCCACCGACCGTCCTCAAGAGCTTGGTGAGAGACTCAATCTCGGCCTCATCGGGAACACCCGTAAACTCAAGCAGCTTGCGGACACATTCGTGCATGATACGTTCCGTAAGCATGCCAAGCTTGAAAAGTTCACCAATAAACTGGACAAGACCAAGACCACGACGCTTGGCGGCGGCGGCGATATAGTACTCATCGGACATGAGAACAGCCTCGGAGGCCTTCTTGTCGCCCTCCTCACCTTCCTTGGGCTTCGGAAGGTCCACCTTCCAACCACGCTCGAACTCCTCCTGACACCTGTTAAGGAGGTACTTGCGGAACAGAGCGCCGCCACTGACGACGTTACCCTGCTTGTCCATGATGTTCTCGTCGCGGATCTCGGGGCTCATGGTCTCGAGCATGCGCTTGCAGAACTTGGCATACATGGAAGCCCAGTGGGCTTCGTCCGTAGCCTTCTCGAAGGTGAGCTGAATGACCTGGCGCAGGGTGCGCCCATCCTGCTCGTTCTTCGACTGGTGAGCGATCTCAAGGATCTGGTCAGAGATTTTGTCGAACTTCTCAGGAGTCATCTTGTTCAGTGCAGCCTTGACCTTGCGCTGAACGGTCTCAGGATCCAGGTGGCCGGGGGTAGGCGCCTCCGCCTTCTTAGCTCCTATGCTCATAGGCTTCCAGCCAGTTGCGGACACAGTAATAGGCTTGACCTCCATGCCGGCAGTGAGCGGCATGTTCTTGGCGGCCTGAGCCTCGTTCTTGGAGTAACCTTCGCGCGGCTTGCGACGGCTGTTCTGACGGGGAGAGTCAGGGGTAGCAGTCGACGAAGGAGTGCGGCTGAGGTTGCCAGGGAATGTGCCCTGGCGGCTAAAAGCCATAGCGCCCATAGCGCCAGGTCTGCCAAGAGAGCCCATACCACCAGCCTGTTGCGACATAGCGAAACGCTCCGCCGAAGTGGTTCCAGGGGGGAGGGCAGGCTTGCCAGAGAATTGACCCATGGCAGGGAAGCCGCCGCCAGAAGCACCGCCACGGCCTCTCTGAGATCCAGCGCCAGGGGTACGAGCGGAGGCCGAGCGACCACCGTCAGAATCTCCGATGAGAGACTTAACCTGCTGGTGGAATTCAGGAGACGGCTGCTCCGTGAACACATTCTGGAACTGGAGAAGGAAGTTGGCGTCATACTTGAAGATCTTGCCCTTCTTAGAAACAGCCTGGTTGAGAGCCGGGTTGGGGGAAGCGATGCCGGCAGGGTAGATATCATACTGCACGCCAGGGAGAAGGCGGGCGGACCGCAGGGACTGAAGAGCAGCGCTGGGCTGGGGCGCCTCAACGGACTTAGTGTTGAGGGGAGCAAGGTTGAGAGCAGCGGGCTTGTTCTTGCCGAGGACCTTGGGGGCAGCATCGGCCTCCTTGGTGAGAAGGTCGGCAACAGACTCGCCCTGGCCAGACTCCCTCTCCTTACGCTTGCGCTCGCGCTCTTCCTCGAGTCTCTCCATCTCACGTTCCTGCTCGCGGAGCTTGCGGTCGTTCTCGGCAGCGTTGGCCAAGCGCTCAGCCTCAGCCTTCTTCTTAGCCTCCTCGGCCTCAGCGGCCTTCTTCTTGGAGATCTCCGCCTGCTCCTTCTCACGGCGAGCATCTCTCTCCTCAAGTTCGTTGAAGTAAGCGTCCATTTGCTCATCGCTGAGCTTGCTGTGATCGATGTTGTTGAGCTCCTTGTCAGTCAGCTTGGCGAAGTCGAGGTTGTTGTAGTCAATTTCAGACTCCTCCTTAGCCTCAGACTTCTTGGCAGCAGCAGCCGCGACATCGGCATCAGCCTTAGCCTTAGCCTCAGCCTCCTCCTTGGCCTTGGCTTCTTCAGTCGCCTTCTTCTCGGCAGCAACGCGCTCCTCCTCCTTAGCCTTCTCTTCTGCAGCGGCCTTCTCTGCGGCAGCCTTCTCTGCGGCAGCCTTCTCAGCAGCGGCCTTCTCGGCGGCCTCCTTGTCGGCAGCTTCCTTTTCAGCAGCGGCCTTGTCAGCAGCCTCTTTTTCAGCAGTGGCCTTGTCGGCAGCGGCCTTCTCAGCGGCAGCCTTCGCGGCCTCTTCCTCGTTAGTCTTGTTGTTGTCAACGGGAGCTTCAGTCTTGGCCTTCTGAACCGCGTTCTTGAACTCGTCGCGAAGTTGCTCGGCAGTCTTGCCAGTTGTGCTCTCGGTACGACCGTGGGAGGGGGCAGTAGGCTTAGCGGGAGGAGGTGTGGGTGTCGAGGCAACAACAGGCGGTGTCTTGGACTGCTGCTGAATGCTGGGTGCCGGGGAGGCAGGGCCCTTTATCGCAGAAAGGTCGAGGGGGTTGCCGTTGGGATCCTTGATAGTGATGCCTGCGGACTTCTTGGGTCTAGCAAAGTTAGAGGAAACAATGGCAGGGGCAGCTTGAGCAGGACGCTGCGTCGGGGTGCTCTGCGCAACAACGGGCGCCTGGACTTGGCCAGTGCTCGACGCCGGGCGATCTGAAACCTGTGAAGCGTTACGGGACATCGGTTGGGCAATGGGCTGTCCTTGAGGCACGAAGGTAGGGTAGGTGGGTTGGAAATGGGACACAGTCTGGCTTATGAAAGGGATAGGCTGGTTGTAGGGGTTATTAAACACGGGACCACGAAAGTCAATAGCGGTAGGATATCCGGGCACCTGTTTTTGTTTTGTTAGCACGTTTTCGAATTGGCCGCTCTCGGGCGACAGGTCAATGCCGAGCGATGGCGGAGAAAACATAGGAACAGAGCGGAGGGGTATAAAGTTGTAACGAGCTGGCGGAGCATTTGAGTATACCGGCAGAGGCGGACCACCGTTGACTTCTTGGTATCCATCTGCCTTGGAAGCCCAACGCTTGCTCAGACGTCGAGGCTTCTGAGTTGAATCATCGCTCGTACTTGACTTTTGCTGCGAAGAATTAGGATGCCTAGGATGGATACTGTCTGAATCCCGGCGTGTCCCTTTGTTCTTCTTGTTGACAGGCTTGAAAAAGGAATGATCGTTGCTAAAGGAAGGGGGCTTTACTTGTTGCTGGTACATGTTCATGCCGGGGAAAAAGGGCGGCTGAGTAGGTGCCAGGCTGGCAGAGGCCATGGTAGGGGTGCCGTGAGTAGGCACAGCGTGAGCCGGAGCCGGGCTCGAACGGTGGGGCTGAGGAGAGTTGGGATACTGCTGCATGCCTCCGCGGCCTTGGAAGTTGTTCATGCCACCACGACCAGTGTTGTGCTGGGGACCGTTGTAGGAGGGCCTGTTTGGAGGGAAGCCCATGTTGGGGTTGTTGTTGAACGAGTTGTTATATCCGCCGCGACCACGACCCTGACCCTGATAGCCACCACGATGGCTAGCCATGTGGCCAACTGTCTCACCGTGGGCAGAGGCTTGCGAGTCCCGTCGTGTGTGGACCGGGCCGTTGCTGTGAGATACGGAGTGTTGCTTCATGTGGCGCTGAAAGGGGATTTGGTCAGCAGGTGTGTTCTGAAAGATATGCTTGGGGACATCTTACATCGTTGTCACCAGGGAAGCTACCGAACGTCATGGGAGCAGAGATGTTGGAGGGAGCCCGCTGGCCACCGCTCTGCTGAGGCACTTGAGGAATAGGCGAGGGCGAGGCGGCGGGAGAGGGAACTCTGGCGTTGCTGCCGGGAATCGGGATGGGAACGGAGCCAGCAGCGTGGGGAGTGCTGTGGGTAATGGCAGGCGACTCGTCGAAGCCGAACTGGATGGCCTTGGCGCCACCGACAGGACCGCCGTTGGCGTTGTGGCTGGGAGGAGCGGCGCTGATGGTGACGGAGCTCTTCCTAGAGTGGTCAGCAGAGGCTCCGTTGAGGCCCGAGCTGCCTCTGGCGATGGGCACGGCGGGGGTGATGTTGGGCCGGCCGTTCACCGGAGCAGCTTGAGGCTTGCCATTCTGGGCAGCGGGAGCGGAGGAACCAACCACGACGGGG
>HF970601.1:58364-69909 GCA_000604205.2 Neurospora africana FGSC 1740
GGTATCGTATCTGTGAGTACAAACTGAATGGTACAACAACTACAACGAAAAACCCGCTTCCCTACCAACTACAAACCACCTCCCCTGGCCCATGAACTCTATGCTCAATGCCATGGACTTTGACCCTGATTCCCACCCATGAACCCTTCCTCCAACGTTCTCTCCTCCAAGTTCCTGATGAAGTCGCGGCTGTTGCCCTGACCCCGTCCAGACTGCTGAGCACGGCTTCCCCTCCTCGGCATCCTTTGGCTGGGCTGCGAGTCCATTCCCATGAGACCGTCTGGTGGCGGCGGGTAGTAGGCCGGGCTCGGTTGCAGACGGATAGGCTGGGTGGGGTCGAGATGGCTAGCGACGCGCTGGATGGACACAGGAATACCACTTTGCTGCTGCTCCATTGTCGAAGACCGTTGCCTCTGGCGGGCCGCCGCCGCCGCTTGTTGCTGGGCATACAGACTTGACTGGGACACGCCCGAGTAGTTCGCTGGAGGCATCTGTACTTGCGGTACCTGTGGCTGCTGTTGTTGGGGCATGCCTTGTTGAGGGTATGCGCCCTGCTGAGAGCCGTAGGGAGGAGGCGCGCTAGCGTGACTGCTGCTGCCACTGGGAGCGTACATGTTGTTGGAATACAAGGGCGGCGGTTGCGCGTGGGCCTGCTGGGGGTATTGCTGACCAGTGGCCATCGACCCGTAAGGGTTTTGGGCTTGGTTTGCCGCAATGGCGTTGGCTTGCGCTTGTTGCGCCTTTTGCTTGCTGAATGCCTCGGCCTGTATTTGCTGTTGAGTTCCCGGGGCTGGTGATCTGTTGAGCGAACTTGACTTGAGGTTCATCGGCGGTACAAACGGTCCGGTGAACTTCGATTGGGTGATGAAAGGATGTAGCTTGGCTTGTTGAGGCGACCATCGTTCCAAGGGGTTGATCGTCAAAAGACCCCTGACGAAATCGATGAATGCTATACGGTTGTTCATTTCTAAGACAATGTCAGCTTTCAGAACACAGAGACAGCGAATGCGCTCAACTCACCTCGATCGATCTCCGACTGCTTCATGTTCTTCCTCGGCATCGGGTACGTCTTGATAATCTCGGGCAGCGTGTTGGCCTGGAAGTACTTCTTGCTAGGTTGTTCCTTGGTGCCATGCTCCCGAGAGTATTGCTCCATAGACTTCAGGTGGTAGGTTTTCCTGCCGAACTCATCTTGCCTCTTCTCGAAGAACTCTCCTGCCTGCTTGCCCATCTCGATCATCCAGTTTGGAGGATTTCCCAGCATCTCGACAATTCGTGACACCTGGTTGTACTCGGAAGAACCGGGGAAGAGGGGAAGACCCAGGAAAAGCTCAACCACAATGCATCCCAGAGACCACATATCAATAGCCGAAGAGTAAGGCAAGCCAAGCAACACTTCAGGAGATCGGTAGAATCTGGACTGAATGTACGTATAGACAGTCTGCCGTTCGTCGCAAGCGGATCCGAAATCGATAATTTTGATGATCGGGCTCTCGAGGTTTTTCAGCAGAATGTTTTCGGGTTTCAGGTCGCAATGGATCAGTCTCGCCTTGTTGAGCAGGGAAAGCCCATTAAGCAGCTGCTGCGCAAAGACGCGGACCAGTGTCGTGCTCAAGCCTCGGAACTGATTTTGCTTGATCAGCTCGTACAAGTTGACACTAAGCAACTCGAATACCAAGCACAAGTGTTGTCGATGAATGAAGGTATCTTTTAGTCGCAAAAGATGGTGATCGTCGTTCTTGTCGAGCTTTGTGTTAAGCTGAACAGGAGGTTAGCGCGTGTCGCTCACAATCCAACAAGGCTGGTAAACGAACCAAATCCAAAACAGACACTTCCATCATGCTTTGGTTGAAGTAAGCTGTTCGGTTCTTGATAACCTTGACCGCAACGACCTCTTGCGTCTTCAAGTTCTGGCATTTTACGACCTGACCAAAGGTGCCCTGGCCAAGGACGTCAAGAATCAGGTAGCGGTTCCTGGTACGACCATGTAAGTGACTGCTTCGCGATTCGTGGTGGGCAGCAACATACTTATGACCAGCTTCCTCCGAGCCCAGGATATCGTTCACATAGAGGATATAATCGCTGTCCTCGTTATCATAGCCGTCATTCTTCACTCCCTTGCTAGGCTTGGTAAGAACGCGCCGAGGGTTCCTAGACGACTCGTACTTGAAGCCGGGGTTGCATATTCGGTAAGTGGCGGGGAGGTGAACTGTTAGCGCTTGGAGGGGCTACCATGGTTCGTTAGCAAGCTGCCTAAAGCCATTCCTCACGAACTTGTACATACACTGATAAAGCCGCCTTCCGGGTTAGCTCGTCGATGAGCCGGTTGCTTATTGATCTTTGGTCGTAGGTCCTGGGGTCCTCGTATTTTTCTAAACTCGGGGACTGGGGTCTTATCGGGCGTGGGCATCTGTTGCGATTGAGAGTTCATGCGCCTTGGCGGCGACTTGGGGTCCATATAAGAGCCGTCCATGGTAGAGCTGACCGCCGAGTTTGGATAGCTGTGGTCGTGTTGAACGGGTGCGTATGGGCTGATGGGGGGAAGCTGTTGGGATGCTTGACGGCTGGAGTAGTAGGGGTTCTGTTGCTGTTGCTGCTGCTGCTGCTGTTGTGGTTGCGGCGGGGCATATTCGGTCGGTCGCGTAGGGGATTGACGTTGGGCGGGGGAGAATTGGCTTCCCTTGGGGTATTGGGAGGCAGGCGAGAGCGCCTCCATGGGCGAGTATCGCTGCGCGGCAGCAGATGGCTCTTGGGACGTGCTGAGGCTGGCCGGGCGACCACCGGAGAGAGAGTGATGCGGCCTCAGGGGGTACTTGATGGTAGGGTTCTGGGACGAGTATTGATCGTGGGCATCCTGCATAGCGACGTCGCCGTTGGCGTCGCGCGACTGGGACGACGTCATTGGGGAAATTGAGGAGGACTGTGGTTGCGCGCTTGGGTTCAGGCCGGCCTGGTACGGATCATACTTGAATCCGGCCGGCGGCTGCTGCTGCGCCTGGACCTGGCCATTGTTGGTGTAGTCTCTGGGGGGCAACATTTGGCCGGAGCCGTTGTTGTATCTCCTGGACGAGCCGCTGGCGGCAGAATCGGAGTACGGTTGCCATTGCTGCTCCATGGCTGCTGGCAGGGCGAAGGCCAGCTCGCAGAACGGACTCGGGGCTGCTGTTGGATCTGGTTTGGCAATGGACTCTGTTGCGGTGGCCGGTGGTGTCGTCGTCGCGAGAGGGGGAGGAGAGGGAGGTTTGAAGCTTTCGAAGACGACAGACTCGGGTAGGTCGCTGGCTGGCAGGTCACAAGTGTGGGCCTGATGATGGAGGTGCGGACCGCGGACTGCCTGACTGCAGTGGGTGGTGGCTACCTCTACGCTACCTTCTACTACCTACAGGTAGACTCTGTACCTAGAACTACCTAGACTGGTACTGTTCTGGCAAGGTAAGGTTTAGTGTAGAGGTATAGGTGAGTGAGGTGCCCTGCCCTGTTGCCGTCGAGAGGACCCGCTCTCGGTCTGCTCGCAACACCTCAACCTGCCCGCTGGACGGGGAGACGGAGCCCAGAGGGCAAAGCGCAATGGAACTGAAGGAGCAAAGCGGGCCAAGCGGTGCCAAGGCGCTGCGAATAAACCTACTCTCTCCGATAGGAATGCCAAGTAATCCCTGGTAACTAAGTAAATGTCCTTCCTTTCAGCTCGGGCAGTAAAAAGCTGTGGTGGGCTGTCTCATGGATGTGGATTAGACACAGTTAGTTGGGTTGGACGATTGCGACGGACGGACAGAAAGAGACGGGGAAGAGGTTTTGGGGCCGTTACGGGCAGGGTTTAGCTGGAAAGGTATTTGTCGCACGCAGGCAGGAGGGAGAGACACCAGCGAAATGAGCCACGCTTCGTTGCTTCTCCAGCTGTACTCAAGAAGGATATTCGTCGTCGAATGCAGAAGGAGGAGGACGAGGACGAGGCAGTGAGCAAGCAGTCACGCCCAAAAAGGCTGGACACCTATTTACGCAGAGTGTCGTTCGCACCATGTGCAGAAACAAATGGACTTCCGGTTGCTCGTGATAGTCGATGGATTTCGTTTCCTGTCAAGGATTCCCGTCGTTATGCCCGCTGGTGAGGTATGCACAGACAGGGTACAGAACACAGATGGGTAAATTGAGTCTGACTCCAGTGTCATGTCAAATGGAGCCCTACAACTACATTGAGACTCCCGCGTCGAGAGCCTTCAATTTCAGACTCTCAACCAAAACAGGAATTGGAAATCACCTTTAATGGATGCACCAAATGCAGTGCAGAAAGCCAGCTGGTTCCTGGTCTGGCCTGATTGATTCGAACTTGCGCCAGTTTGAGCAGGACGGATCGTTGTGGGCGTGCAGCTGGCTGAGCAGTACAGCGCAAGCGGTTGTGAGGTGAAACATCCATGCTCGCCATGTTAGGCCCGTACTGCCAAGTTACACAGTAGCCACTAACACCAATACCACCAATAGAACCAACCCGGGCATGAACGCCTTCTGGCGCCAACGGTTGGTGTTTGACACAGCTTTCTGTTCTCGACCGCATGCATCCCTTCTTTGGTTACTTTTCTTCCCTTCCTCCCTTCGCAGATGTTGGGTCATACTATGACAAGACGCTTCATAGTTTTCAAGTTGGTAGTATCGGACAAAACTCTTGGCGCACGTTCTCATCGTCAGTTGAAGCTGCAAACAACCACCGGAGATCATTCAAGATGCCGGTCATTGAGACACATTGCTTGAACGAAGAGTGCCCAGTCTCCAGAAGGCGGCGTTTTGACTCGAACGGCGTGTTGTGACAGGCCACACTGCAAGCAGCCAGGGCAGCCCATCTCATTGCCCATCCAGGCGAAGCGGTCGTAAAAAACTGAACACTGATTCAACAGCATTGACAGAGCTCAGCTTTCACCTTAAGCTGTAACAACAACACCACACAATTTCGCACCACTGAAACTAAATAAGAAGAAAGAGAAGAGTCAATCTTTCTAACGAGCCCAGTTTGAAATATCCTTTTGATTGATATGATAGTTGAGAGTCGAACCAAAATCCACCTACCTTGCAACTTTTGGTAGGTGTCCGGTTATTTTACGACCGCTTCGCCAGGCTTATCCCCATCCATATCCACATCCTGTTCAAGCGATCAGCAATCATGACCCAGGCGCCCTAGTTCAGTTCCTTGCTCCTCACCTTTCACGTTCACGATTGACGACCCCGCGATATTCCATCCTGTTAAAGAGATTAGGCAGTGGCAGGGGTTGATTGCTCGTTTTGGAGTGAGGACATGCAAACCCACCTTGTCGGACTCATTCCTCGTAAAATTTCCATGGCCACGACGAAGACGACGGTATCACCGTCGTGGGATCATAGCCATTGCTTTGCTTTCTATTCCGTTTCCCGCCCACGCTCCATTTCCCTTCTGACACCCGGCCATCACCAACTGCAACAAAAAGGTTCTCTTTCACTCGACTCGCAAGCCAATGCCATACACCATCAGGAACGATAAAAATGCGGATATCATAGGGGTCGTGACCGCGTGGACCAATGACTCTCTCAAACGCCCGCACCGCTTTTGACGAGCTGACAGCGGGAACCCGAGTCCAGTTCCTATTCTGGCTTCCATTATCCTCTGCCTTAGGCCTCTCCGACCCGATCGAGCCGTCGAGATTTGACTTTCAGTGCATGATATCTTACGGAGGTCACCTGGTCCGTGTCTCGTTTCAAACGCATCACCAATTTACATCAACCACATGGGAGAGACAAAATGATATTACTCGACCAGCCAATATACCCCGGTCAGAGTCCCTTGAGAAAGTTGCAACTTGCGCATGTGAGATTGGCACATGGATCGATTAGGATTGGGCATCAACTTGTTGCTGTCCAAAAGCCCAGGATGGGATGTGGCATTCACCTGTGACAACCCTAACCCTGATAAGCGCCCATGGTTGCATCACATCGCTCCCGGGGCTGCATGTAAGCGCCCAGCTCCTCTGTGGCATGCATCGGAAATAAACAAATTGAAGGTTTTCGAGTTTGTCAGTCCGGCTCCCTGGAGGAGTGTTTAGGTAAGTAACCGGTTACTTCTCAAATGTTTGCCTTCATTACGGGCAGAGGTTATACTTGAAGGTGAACCGTAAGACCAGACGGCTTGAACCACAGCCGCTTGCTCAGCAGGACATCAGTCTGAACCGATATCAGCACATGGTCAGAACCCACGTGCCCAAATGGATCGGAATGGCTTGTTTACCTATTGCATGATCACCACGCGTTACATACGGGATTCAAGTCTCGTTATGATCAAACGATCTCCGTGACTCCCTCTTCCATCTCATAACAAGCTAACCGTCCCCGCTGATGGTTACCAACGACATCTGGTCATCTGAATCCAGCCTGAGAGTGTTAAACCGTGATCGGGAGGCTTGCTTGACAGCCAACTTTGTGTAGGGACCCGTACAAGTCCGTCCTCCTCATTTACTAAGTCCTTCAAGGGTATAGCGTACATTTTGATGGACATGATGCTACGTGAGATAAAATCGCATACCGGAAAACGCAACGTGGAAAATGGGTATCTGTATAAGAAACATCCAAAGGCCCACGAATATAAACTGGTAGGAAACGCGCAATGGGTATATCGGAAGAAAGATGCCGCCTTGAATCTTGCGTACACATCGAGATGAAATGCTGAAGGAGACCAAGTTGGAAAACCATCAAAGGGAAGAAGAGATCTTGTCGTAATGCATTCTAGTAAAAGACCTCGAACTGACTTAACTTGTGTGAAAATCTGGTATCCAGCGTGGGAAACATTTTGGAAACATATCATCAGGAAGACGAGAGAGAAAGACCTAGCAAACGTAAGAGAGTAGTAAGATAAGACGTTTCGATCATAGCTTAGGAAAAGAGGAGAGAAAACCGAAGAAAATTACACAAAACCCAGACGGAGAAGAACTTGCAGAAAGAACCATTGGCCCGTGGGAATCACTCAGAGAAACGAAGACAGAGAAGAAAGCGCGAGAAAAAAAACCGCATTCGAAACTTGACAGGTGAGAGATAAAAGAAAAAAGGAAGAGCAGTGAGTGATACATGAGACCAGAGAAGTAAAGAAGGCAGGCTCCCAAATTCCCAACAAAATGACTTCCAGTTCCAAAATCCAGTCCTTGATCAACCGGACTTGAGCGAGAGCTTCTCTCCATCCTGGACGTGTGAAAAAGAACCATCCCAACTTGAATGCAGCCGCAAAGCCTCCCACCTCTAGTAGTTGGAGCTGAGAAAGCCATTAACTTTTCCACCACATAGCAAAGGCGTTTCAATAGTACGGAAAAGAGACGTGGCCCACGCTGTAACCGCTAGCAAGCAACTGCTCACCAAGCCTTTTAGGCTTTTAGCCCTGGTAACCACCAAACCCATTGCCAAAGTTCTGGGCTGGGGGCGGCTGGTTCCACTGGGCGTTGGGACCGGGCTGACCACGGCCATAACCACCAGCGCTCGGCGGGCCGTTGTAACCCATCTGGGAGCCGTAGCCGGCAGGTGACTGAGCCTGAGGGCCGTTGTAGTTACCTTGCTGGCCTGGGTAAGAGTCTACTTTGTGCGTTAGCGGCTGACATGTAGGAACCAATTCACCGAGTCAAGACTCACTGCCATAGTTGTTGAAGTACGTCGAGGGAGTGCCGGGGTAACCAGGCGTCTGGGCACTCTGAGGACTATAGGGCTGGTTGGGGTCGAACTGTTGAGGGTTGGGCGTCTTGTCCTTGCCCCACTACATATAAAAGTCAATGATGTCCCGGTCCAAAATCAGGGGGATTCACTTACGCTGCACTTCAAAGGCCGACCGTTCACCTGGTAGCCATTAAGCTGGCAGATCGCCATGGCAGCGTTCTCATGTGTGTCCATCTTGATGAAGGCGAAGCCGCGGTCGGCCTGGAAACGAGACTCGACAACGTAGCCGAAGTTCTGGAAAAGAGGCACGAGGTCGTTCTGAGTGGTGTAAGGGGTCAAGTTGCCGACATAGCAGGTCGTCTGCCAGGCAGGGGTCTGGGCGACGATCATGTCATAACTGTGAACTCCATGGGTAGGGAAGTGGTGGTGTCCATAAGGAGTAGTGGGAGTAAGACCCATCTGTTGCATGGCTTGCTGTTGGGCAATGGAAGGCTGGCCCTTCTGGTTGGCCCAGTTGCAACGAATGGCACGAGATCCGAGCCATTCGCCATCCATAGAGCTCAGAGCCTTCTCAGCATCGGGACGGTCACGGAAAGCGACGAAGCCATAGCCGCGGGAGCGACCGGTCTTCATGTCCCACATGACGCGAGCCTCGGAGACGGAGCCAAAGGCAGAGAAAGCCTGAAGCAGAACCTCGTCATTGACTTCGTTGGAGAGATCGCCGACAAAGATGTGAAAGTGGCCCGAAGTATCCTCCTTGTTCTGGTTGTTGGACTGGTAGGCCCAGTTGACACGGATTTCCTGCATGGTTTCCGGTGGTCAGCACTACTCTATGGGATCATGGCCGAAGGATCGTAGTGTAGAATACGTGAACTTACGGATTGATGCACGCGCCGACCGTTGAGCGTCTGCATAGCACGCTCAGCCGCACCGGGATCATCATACTCAACGAAGCCGTAGTTGTAGCCCTTTTGCTGTTGTGCATCCTGGATTGTTAGCGGAATGTCTTGGGCCTCACGGATTCAAACTGACAGCCTCAAGAGGCCGATGTGAAAAATGAACTAACTCGCGGCTGCTCAGAGCCAGGTTTACCCACGTTCTTGTCGGGAATGATTTTGACATTCTGGACATGGCCAGTAGTCTCGAAAATCTGTCTCAAGACGTCCTCGGTGGCTCTGGGGTCGAGGCCCCCAACGCAGAACAACAATCTTTCAACTCACAGCGGTGGTCACAGTTCGAGTTTGGGTTCGGCGACTCTGGGGTCGAGGCCCCCAACGTAGAGAGCGCGCTTGTTGGGCTCGGGGGCGACGCGGCGACCGAAAGGATTACTGAGGGATGATGAAAACCCATGCTCGAGTTGCCGATGAACCCGTGTTGGCTCAGGTTGCCGATGACAAGGCGACCGAAGACGTCCCGCGGGTGAAGGCAGCCCCTGCTGCGACGGTCGAGGTGTCCTGCGAAAGTAGGGCGAAGACTGATCCCACCGATGGCGAGGTGCGCCATATGGCTGCGGAGGATAAGGCGCCGGAGCGGGCGGCTGCGCAGGCGCGCCATCAAATCCCTTCCTGATAGGAGGAGAGTGGCCGCAGTTGTAGCACTTGGAGCCGGTAACGCAGTCACCTAGGGACGGAAACCTTGGTCAGCTTCCATTGGTTTGGGATAAATGGAAAACATCAGGAGAACTCACGAGACTGGACTTGTTGCGAGGGAGTCGGCGGCCGATGACAAGGCCGCTGACGAACTCCAGCGAGCGGATTCCTCTGTTGCTACACCTCCAGAAGTATGCTCAGAGTGCAGAAGTAACCATTGGTTCGATGGCTCTGAACACCGCCCGCTGTTCTTACATGTGAGCTGATGGCCAAAGAGTGAGATGAGATATGACACGAACATACCGGCAACGGCACTTGCCCCGCTTACCACAGGTCTGCTTTTCTGGCCACAGGAGGGACCACTGTAGGTAGCGCCCCCGTCGGTGGTCCCAGTCAGTCACGGGCCTGATGGGTACTGGGCCACTGTGGATGTTGGTCAGAACATGAGTTGAAGGTGAGATGAATAAGACCTCAACTTGGATGATCACTTACCCGACGGGACGCCAGAAGGTGTCTTGGTTTATCGGGTATCGTGTAGCGGTAACACCGATGACCCTTGGGCACGAGAGGTTAGCTGACATGATACCTACCATGGAGAAATGAGGTGATGGAAGCAAGTGTGACGATGAGCGAGATGACGGCGAGGAAAACCTCGATCTGCGGGGTTGAAGATCAAGGGAAGGAAAAACAAAACAAAGAGCAAGATACTTACTGCATGAGTGTGGACCTTCTCCCTTGCGGGTGCTTCGGCTTCAGCCATGGGAGGCTGCCCCCCTAGGGCAGGTCGGGGGTGGGTTGTTTGGGTGAGATATGGAGCAAGAAGAAAGAGACGAAGAGGAAGAGAAGAGGAGGGGGAGGGTTTATAAGGAAGTGTGGTAGAAAAGAAAAGAAGAGGGTGTGGGACTGGGAGGGCAAATCAGAGTGGAGCCCTGCCTGCAGGAGTGCATGAAGGGAGAAGTGACTTTGGTACTTCTGGTGTCACCTGGCTGTGCGAGGCGGCCGGAGCAAACCAGATGACGCCAGCCCTGTTTTTGATCAGACGATTTGACGATTTCCGTCTTGATCCACAGCACAGTATGCCTTCACGGTGGTACGAGAACTGGCTTGGGATGATTAAGGCGAGCAAGTTGTTGAGAAGTTGTTTGCTTTCGAGATAGGATGATGAGAAAGCGGCAGGTCAGACTACTTTCTTGAAATATGCGGAGGTGCGGACGGAATTTGGAGGAAGTCCAAGTCTTGTTGGTCAGATTTCTCAGCCCGCCGGGCCTCGAGGAGCCCTATGTGATGCTGTGGCACGCCCCAACACCGGGAATAGCTGTAGGATTCTCCCCTTTGAGGCTGAGTCTGTTGTCACTTGAAGGAAGACAGGTATGGTAGGGTAAGGGACGTCACGGTAAATGATGAAGCTACACTGAATACAGGGGCAGCCTCTCAATCTGCTGATTGTGGGCTTTTCCACTCGTAGAGACAGCACTTGATAATGTGACTTCCAGTTGTAGCGAGAATCTCGATTCGGTAGTAGTATCGGGTAACTGCGTGAGGGTGGTGAAGCAGGGATGGGGTTAGATGCTGGAACGGTCGCCAGTGAGTTTACTGAGCACTCGTGATCGGTGGCAGCAATCTTGTTCCTGAACAGTGGCCTTGTCTTGTCTAGGTATCCCATCCCTGTCAACCTTTGACTTTGTTCCAAGCGCGAAGTGATACCAGCGGCAAGGCATTCTGAACAACTCACGAAAGCTTCTCCAAGACCACCAACAAACAAGAATCCACTTCGCGTGCCAGACTCGCCGTTATGAAGATCTTGACTTTTCTTTTCTTTGCGGACGTTGTCCAAATCTCCACTTGCGACAGGAGGATAGCCCGTTCAAGTGTAGAGAGCAAACGCAAAGCCCTCCAAATGACATTGGCTTGGTTGGTTCCTTCCGTCCACCTTCTGTCCAGAACCGTCACCGGGCATCTGCAGCATCGGATCTTCTGTGGGACCATTTGTCATCCCGGATGCACAATCTGGACGAGGGAAGGAAGGGACGAATGGGCAGTACACAACATTTCATAGCAAGCAAACACTTCTCTCCAGAGCCTGATGATCTGATTCCATCATTGATCGTCAACACAAGCTTCTTCTTGAAGACACATCCTCGGATAAAGTGCCCCGGCTGTGCCAAACGTTATCCGAGCTGTGAGAGCTGCGATACAATACAAACACGTTCCATCCCAAGACCCAAGAACTTTCCGTCAGCCTCGTAGACTCCGAAGCGGCCTGGAATATGCGCCTTCCCAACCCAGACCGGCGGGGTGCTCAACAG
>HF970601.1:79823-91006 GCA_000604205.2 Neurospora africana FGSC 1740
AGTTTGATGAGACGAGAAACCTATCCAGGCTTCATCGCCGCATCGGGTATTCCAAGAAATCGCCAAAACAAAAGTAAACAATAAACAACGAATGTGTCCGTCCGTCCGTCCAACCATGTCCGTCAACACCATTCCAGTTTCAAAACCCATCTACAAGTCATTTTTTTTCTCTTTTCGCCCAGCAATGCAATGTGAAACAGCCTCGACCAATCATGCAGACGGGTGAGGCTGATAGTCCGTGGTTGCATTTGCTGTCGACGCTGCCGCCTTTGACTCCAATTCCCTCCTCTTTGCCAGTAGACTCTTGAAAGCACCCAGACACTGAACGAGCTCCTCCTCATTTTGGGCGCAAAATCGATAGCTCTTCTCGTCCGTGATGATTTGCAAGCAATGGGCCTTGGACTTGCTCAGCGGATCGATGTCCACAACGTTGACGATTGACGAGAAAGCGACGACGAAGAGAACCGAGTACTCGGATTCGTCCTTGTACAGAATGAGGTTTCTTGGTCGTAAAACTGCCCATGATTTCTTCCATTGCTTGACGCCACGTTTACTGCGGAGGAATCGCAACCATCCCTGCCAAATAATCCGATCCGGGTCTTGCTCGAGGTTGATGCCGCTACATTGGCTAATGTTCATCGCTCCTGGGGTCATGGGGGCACCCAGTGCCTGTGCTGCTCGTACCCGTGCTTGTGATACGGATTGAGACCGCGCAGTCAAACTTTCGATTGTTGCGCCCGGCACCCGTTGGAAATCCGAATCGGAGAAGTCGGAATGCGACGCAAGTTCTGTCCCCGACATTCCCGATGATTCAATGGCCGATGGACGTCGCCCGCCAGGAGACGCCAGGATCCGTACAGGAGGCTCGAGGGGTTCCGGTGAGCTCGATGCAAGTCGTTCCTGATCAGCAGCAGCGGCGTAGTTGAGGTCGGATTGTCGTCGGGGAGGTGGGCTGGCCAAGAAAAGTTCCTCCTCTTCCTCCTCTATCCTGGCATCCTTCCTGATCAAGTCAACCCACTCCTGGGCATCCTGCAAAGTCGGAGCTTGAAAATGGAAGTTCTTTGCGGGTGAAAACAGACCAAAGACGTTTGGCCGTTTCTGCTTTGGGTCTTTGAGGAAAGTGACGGCCGTCAGATCCGACAGGTAGATTTGGTGTCGAAGCTTCTCCTCTTTATCCGATTTGTAGATGGACAGAGTGTTGGGGCGCAAGACGAGATAAATAGTCCTCCAAGCCTGTACCGCGACGGTGAGATAAAGCCCGGTACTAAACGATCCCCATAACAGGCCAAAGACGTACCTTGGTTTTTGAGGTGCGCTTTTGCACATAGCCGCTCTTGATAACACGATCGAACTCGAAGCTTCCGTTCTGGTTGACGGGCGAAAATGTCTCGCCGGCAAGACCACTCCTTAGTCGGGCAGCTGTAGACGGAGGCGGCATAGGAATAGACGAAGGCGGGGTGGCGACGCTGACGCGGCGACCTTGAGATGGGGCGGAAGCCGAAGAGGCCGGAGGCTGAGTGTACATTTCGGTCATGATGGCGGATGGCGCATGTAATTCGATTTAAAAGAGTGCTGCTAGTAATGATAGTAGCGATCGTGGTGGTGGTGAGTTTGGCAAAGGTGATGTTGGTCAGTGTTTGTTATTCGTCGTCGTCGTCGTTGGTAGCAACAGCAGCAGCAGAGAAGGAGCGATGTGTTGTGCTGAAAAGGCGGAAGGGGGATAATGTAAGCGAAGGCAACCCTCGACGGGATGATGGAGGAATTATGAAGCCTCAGGGTAAGGACCGGCGACGTGCGTGAGCTGACGAGCCGTCACGGTGGAAGTGATGTGGAAATGGAAGCAGAAGCCGAAGTCGAAGCAGAAGCAAGCACGCTCCACAGAAGACCTCGATGCTACTGTACCGGGCAGGCCTGATGACGGAGCAACTGAAGCGAGCCGAGATGCAACACCGAACGGACGAAATGGTGCAGCAGCTGGCAAACGGACGGGCAGGTGAAGAAAAGGAGGATGCAGCTCACGGCAGCGATGCGGACCGGCGGGGGGGGAATGAACTCGCAAGAAGCTTCAAGTCATTCAGTTTGGGTTGATGAATGAACTTGGGTGAGTCTGTTTAGATGAGGTCCGAAACCCAGTGTCCACCCAGGCCAGACGGGAATTATTAGTCGGAGTGGAGACTGGAGCATTGCCGGGGCGGCCAATCCGGGCTAGCAAATGGAAGCCCACTCGATGTATGTGTGGAGGCGGGAGGAGTTCACGGAGTCCACGGGGCAGCAGGGAGGAAGGGAGTGAGGAAATTCCAGGGCCGGACCATGGTAGGTGCGACCTGAAGTTCCAGTGGCAGTTCCTGACCTGGAATTACGCAGTAGGTACTAGGTAACGGATGCGCACTTTCCAAGCTTCTTCAGGGCACGCACCCTCGTGCTCATCCAGTGGAAATATCAGTTCTTTCCCGGCTCGGGTGGTACCTACTTTGTTGATGATGAGCAGAGGCTGAGCTCGCCGTGCCGAGACACTTTGAAACAGCCCGTTGAGGATGGATTGCAGTCAACCTTCCGGTCAACCTTCAACTCAGGGGATGTTCAAGTGTGTCCCATATCAGACTTGAACCAGGAGAACTATAGGTAATAGTTCATACACAGTACGTGATGCTAATGATGATGGTGCACGGTGAGAATTGAATCGATGTATTGATATGAAGCAGCATAGCGGTACGTACCCTTTTGAGGGCCACAGGTGTCGGCAGTGGACGAGCCAGCGGGGACGGACCATGTTGCCTCGACGACCTAAATTTAAGCAATAGACAGGGGTTCCTGGGCTTTCTCTTGTTCACAAACCTTCGATCAATGTTGCAGTATCGAAATGAGATTCGCTATCGGCTGGCAATCCAGATCCATCAGGGGCATCAAGTACCGAGGATGCAGTCCATGCCGTGTTGTTTGCTGCTTCATCTGGCGTCACCGAATGAGTGGTTGTCGACAACGACGACTGCATACAGTCTAATACTGGTTTGTTTGTTAGCTCGAGACTCGGGTAACTAAAGCGTGATTTTATCCTGAATATACTACGCAGTATTTCCAAAATTTGAAATGTCGTACTGAATCCTCAGCTGTTATTGGTTTTCTAAATTGTACCTACTAGGTGTACCAAAGCAATAAATAAACCAGCATGAAATTGTAGGTCAGCATTGTCCTCGCCGTCCGAGATGGTTTCAGAGGTCCAACAAGTGCCACACATCCAGAACATCCAGAAGCTGGAGCCGAACGTTTGAAACGTTGACGCTTCCGTTCGTTGGCTGCCCTGGCCGCCCACGATCCGAACGACTCCACCCAAGCAATTCAAAGAGGTGGAGATGGCATGGGAGGGTGCAGATGGCCTGCCTCTAACTTCACTCAACTTTCTCTCCTTCAACCATCACTCGTAAGCGCCAGACGGGCGGTAATGACTGGACCGTAGTCTCGATCTTGTAGTCGTCTACACTACCTCAGTGACACCGAATAAGCATTGGTGAGGCTACTATTGAGCACAAGTAACGACTCACACCCGATCTCGACATGTGTCACAATGTACACAAGTGCCGACCGGAGACCGGCTTCGTCAACGACGGAGAGCGAAAACGATGGGAGACGAAACTAGCGGAGATTACACGAGGAGCGAGATTGGGTTGAGGCATAATTACATATGGAGCACACGGAGCTACATTACCTCTATGGAAACCACCTACTGCCAACTGTGCGGGTCCCAGTCCACCTTCATGGTCGTTCACCTTGCCCTGGGGTCTTCTGGTCTTCTTTGGCTTTTCGATCCAGGTCAATCGATTCTCCTTCCCCAGAGCTTGGCCTACTTGGCCGTCTTGGCCTGCTTGGCCCGGAAACACCATAAAAAGAGAAACGTCGAAGATGGTCTGGAAGTGACCGACTAAAGTGAATCTGTCTGGCAAGTCTGGTTACATGACAGTCCTCAGTGTTTTTGCCTTTGTGCTTGACACTTCAGGTCACCATGGCCACGATCAGAGTCGTTACTTCCCCATTTTCACTTTCAAGCGAGGTAGGTGCCGTCTGACGCTGGGGTAATGGCCAAGCCTGAGGTGTCCTTCCTTCCTCAAGACAAGTGTCATATGATGGGAGAAAGCCTTCAAGAGCATCTGAAGACTGCTGAGAGGAAAAATCGAGCTCGCGTTCGGCGTAACCATCTAAATATTATTTACATCTGCTCACTCAAGGCCTTCGCTGTTGGATGTTTTGAAGTAATCATTACATACTCTTATCAGCTTCTATTCCGCTCGTTAGGTTTATCAGAACTCGTCTTGACAAATCATTCGGCAGTTTGGATCATACCCAATCGTTTCACTTGCCCCAGTATTCCCTGATGGACCCTCAATCCACCAAGGAGTCGTCTGGGTCTGGCAGGTCTGTCAAGTCCCGTCAAAACACTACCGACCAAGTCAAGGTTATTGAAGAATTGCGTGCCAAGATCGCCGCCCTTGCGGTTGCGCGGCTGCTCCATGACACAGGGGGTGAGATATCGATAAATATTAGGGAAGAGTTACCGAGTGACAAGCAGTATTTCCGATTCAAAGGGGTAATAGATGGTTTGCCCCAACATGCACTACCAACATGCGTGGTCAACGTAGGGCGAGTTCCCGACATTCGAGCCCGCCAGGTAAGTCTTCCAGAATAAGCACATGAAAGCACCCTCTGTTGAATCTACAGCTACTGACACCGTGCGCTCTTATTTCAGCATGTTATCAGGGAGGCACTCAATCACATGCCTTTACCCGACGAGAAGGCCATGCCTGAGCACTCTGTTTCACACTACGAAGTACGGGACTATTCACACATATTTGACGACGGAACAACCATCGTCATTGAAAAGATTCCCGGCTGCGGTACCTTGAGTCTTTGGGACTACATACGAGCCCTGGAGCAATCGAAGGACCTCGAGTCAACAATTCCCGCCGCCGCCAAATCCCTTAGGTATGATATTGGAAACTGGCTCGGGCATTTTCACAATTGGGGTTTGGAAGAACAGGTGGTTGAGAAACTACAAAGCATTGTGCGAGACCCAGATCTCATCGGCCAGAATTGTAAGTCCATCTCCGAGGAGCTAAACAAGGCCATTCATCAGCTTTAGAAAGGCGCTCGTAAACCATTGAACCAAGCCCTTGGCTTGATAAGGGCAAACCATGCCACCCCTTGGAAGAAACAATCTTGTCAAATTCTCAATGGCAATTTTGACCTATCCAGGTGAGCATGGCACGGCGACTGTGTTGTTAATTACCACCAAAGGCACTGGGACTGACATGATCATATTAATGTAGCCTCCATATCATGTACTCCCCGCTTGGTAAGCGGGGCGACCCAAGACTGGTGCCATCTGTTTACGTTTCCGATTGGCGTGATTGTCGTGAAGGGCATCCTGCGTTTGACCTCGGTCCGTTGATGGCTGACTTAGTTGTACTCCACGAGCAGAACACCACGCTCACGGGTGATGTGGCCCGGGGATTCATTGAAGGGTATTTCGCCAAATTCAGGAACAACAGTCAACCGATGAGCAAGTTTATATTCCATGTTTTGGTACACATTGGAGTGTGCATGATCATACGATGCCGTGGTCTTTCAGAGAAAAAGAACGATGACACCGGCAAAGACATGAACACCGGCAAAGACAAGAAGAAGGGCAAGCAAAAAGGAAACGGCACTTATAATGACCATGGAAATCCCAAACACACGACGGACGGTGACAGGGATCGAGGAATACTCAAATATGGACTCATGATTATGCGTCATGCGCTACGTGAAGACAGCAAATGGTTTCTGGATAAGTCTCTTCTATGCCATCTTTTTGAATTATCTTCTTCTAAAGGTCACCCTGTGCCCCACAAGGGGGAATCAGCCAGGAAAGCCAGAGAAGAGTGATGAATCAAGTAGTGAGGTGAGGGAAGAAGGCCGTTACGATCCTTGGGATTGGCATGATTTGGGTACATATACACTCTAGAATAAGGTTAAGGGGGCATAAGCGGCTCATTGTATATGTATTCGTCTCTCATAGCATGCTTTCAGGTTTGAAAGAAATAACGAAATAGCGACCACAGATCTCTCAGTCGTTGAGATGGTGTGCCTTCACTTCGAGTTCTGGAAAACAGTTGCCGGTGCCGAACGTGATGCTTGTATAACTACTGGAGATGTGAGATATAACGACGCCATTAGCCGAAGAGGAGACTTAATATAAACTTGGCTATGATTTGTAGCTCTGTGGACAATGACACAGCTCCTCGGTAACTCGATGTCCTGACAATCCAAACAACCACCTTTGAGCCCCTTTTCAGGGGATCATCCCCAAAGAACCCTAACCCTTGTGAGTAAGCACAGCCTGTAAAAACTGCACATGCAACAACAAAAAGTTGATGAGCATTCACTCACTTTTAAGTGACTCAACCCTCACAAATTAACATCGCCACGCTCCTTTTCCAAGGCCCAATTCTGAGTTTTAAGGACTGTAGTCCGTGAATTTTGAAAAGCCACCAAACCAAAAACGTCGTTACCAGCAACATCAATCGTCATACATCCTCCCAATTCAAGCACCATCCAAAAGATTAAGATGGCCTCGACATCGCCAGCCATGTCGTCCACCACAACCACCGCAACAACCAAGCCCTGCGTCAAATGCCGTTCCAACCCAGGAACCCTCGACTCCCGCGGCCAACTCGTCTGCCGGTTCGTCTTCCTTCCCTCCCCTCTCCCCCATCCTCCAACCGAAACTAACCCCCCTTTTTCATCACAGCACCTGCTTCCAAAAATTCATCTCCCAAAAATGCATCAAACAAATCGGCCTGCTAAACAAAGACGTGCGCTCCTCCTCCTCACAATCCCTCTCCGCCTACCATTCTACTCAGAAGAACTCGGGTCCCCCGCAAGCTTCTTCCCGTCGGTATTTGTTGGGCTTGAGTCTGGGTGCGAGCTCAGCGGCGTTGTTGGAGTTGTTGAATGAGAATGTGGAGTTTCAAGTGGGGAGGGGGAAGAATGCGCCTTTTGAGTTGGAGGTTGTGCATGTGAGTGGTGCTGGGTTGGGGAGTGGTGGGGGACTACTGGAGGATGGGAGGGGGAGGGCAGAGAGGGAAAAGGTGGAAGAGGTGGTGAAGAGGTTGGGGAGCAGGTATCCCAGGTTTGAGTTTAGAGTGGTTTATCTGGAGGAGGTGGTTGGGTTGGAGACTGTGGATTGGGAGGGTTTGGGCTTGCCAGATTTTGCGGCGACAGCTGAGGGCGGCGAGGATGGGAGCGACGCAACAACCAAGGCGGGAAAACTGCGTCAACTGTTCGACAACCTCCCCTCCACCACCTCCCGCACCGATCTCCTCCGCCTCTTCACCCGGCACTTACTCATGGCCGAAGCGCGCAAATCCCACTGCCACGCTTTGTTACTGGGGAGCAGCACCACCGCCTTGGCCGAGTTGACACTCTCCGAGACCGCCAAGGGCAGAGGGTTTTCGTTGCCGTGGCAGATCAATGATGGAGTTTTGGGGGTTCCTTCTTTCAGCTCCAAGGCTTCCTCTTCCTATTCTTCTACCACCTACGCCGCCGCCGCTGCCAAAAGAAAGACGGATGAAATCGGAATACTAATCTACCACCCCCTCCGCGACGCTCTCCGAAAAGAGTTGGTCACTTTCACGAAACTTACCGGCGAGCCAACACCGATTGCGGATTTACTTCCCGAGACGGATTTGTCCACGACAACAGCAGCGGTGGTTTCTCATAAAGATTTGAGCATCGAGGAGGTGATGGTTAGGTATTTTGCGGAGGTGGAGGAGAATTATCCGAGTATTGTGGCGAATGTGGCGAGGACGACGGGGAAGTTGATGAGGTTGTTCGGGAGTGTTGGTGCGGATGGAGAAGGCGGCAAGGTTGAGGGAGAGGATGAAAATGAGGAGGAGGAGGATGACGACGATGAGGAGAGGCTGTGCGGGCTGTGTAGTATGCCGCTTGACGAGTTTGGGGATCAGCGGTGGAAGGGAGAGTTGGGAGAGGATAACTATAGGGATGCTGTGGTGGGGCATGAGGGAGGGAAGAAGATGAAGCAGAGGATATGTTATGGGTGTGAGAGGTCGATTCGGGGGTAGTTCATGGTGTCTGGAGGTTTGTTTTGGGACAAGTAAGATATATGGAGAGCATCCGACTGGCGTTGATCATAACGAGATAGATACCATTAGACATTTTGCAAGCTCTTGATCAGCTAAAACGCTCTAATGTGTGGTGGTGAATAACCATTTGTCCCCCTTGTCCAATGGACTTTGCCGATGCTCCATCGACCGATAGACGTTCATAAGCGTACAATATTCTTCGCCTTCATACACAAGGCAAGCCCCTGCCTGCCTGCCTGCCTGCCTGCCTTTCGTTTCCATATTAACGCCAAGTGCGCCGTGCCTTGCCGAGAGTCCTGTCAAACAGGGTTGGTAAACCAATCCACACTTGTACCATCCCGAGTGTCTACTGTTTAGTTCCCAAGGTTTCTTGTAGCCTCCTCTTCATTCTTCAAAAGTCCTTGACCTCGGACGATGTATTGTGATAGCGCATTCATGGTACCCCAACTCATACTCGCACATCAACCCTGGTTCAATCTCGGTCTTACGAAACAGCTTCCCCTCCGAGGGTACTAGTATCTCCCGTCGTTGCCACTGAAACCTCTGCCCTTCCGGTTGCGTACCAGCTGGTCGCTATAGAGCCCGCTAGTGCCGCCACCATTCATGGCTGCTGGTCCCCTAGGTGGCTGCCGTCCGTTGCCATTAGCCATCAGGTCGTCCTCCTCCATAGGGTCTTCGAAACCCATAGTACCGTCGACCAGATCATCCTCGGGATAGTAGTCGTTCGAGCGTTGAGAGCGGGGGCCGGTGGGGGCGCGAGACGGAGGTAGCTGGGAGGTAAGGGGATAAGTAGGACCGCTTGGTTTGTGATACACACTAAGAACACGACCGTCGGCCTGGGCAAACAATGTTAGCTTCTCTGGGGCTTAGTCAAGCGGAAGGGGGGGTTAAACTGACTGTCTGCTTGTCGAATGTGGCAATCACATTGTCGGCACCCTCCTTGCTTTCAAACACAATCTCGGCGATAACAATCGGGTGGTGCTTCATGATACGACAACTGAGTATTAGGCCGCCGATGGGGGTCATGGCGTTCTCGATATCGGCCGCTGTCGTTCCGGGAGCAAAGTTCTGCGCCATTACCGCAAAAGGTCCCGCCAGACCCCTGATTGTGAATCCCTTGCTGCTAGGACCTGTGGGAATTAACGTAGCTGCCGGCCCCTTGGGCGCATTGGGAGGGGCTTGGTGCTGTTGCTGGTGTTGCTGACGCCTCTGTTGACCTTGCTGCTTGCGCTGATCTGACTGCTCCTGGAACTCATTCCTAATGATCGCCTCCGCCATCTGCGCAGCCCGCCTCTTCTGGCGGGGGTTACCCGCAGGTCCAGCATTTGGGTTGGTGATGCGCGCCGCGAGGGGACCGGGCTTGGGGGTATTGTTGGCGGACCTTGAGCCAGGACCAAGATCAATGGTCCATGAGCCGACTTTCTCGTTGTTGTTCTTCGAAGGTGCCGACTGGGGGGCGCCGCCGCCGCGTTGCTGGAACAGACATTAAGGGTCAACGATTCTGAGCGCATGGTGAAGCAATCTGGAGGGCCGCAAGGTGAGCGTTCAAGATTGCGAGCATACCTTCTTGACACCGGCGCGACTTGCGAGCGAACCACCGGTGGTCTGTCTGGGCGTAGAGACGGGCGTGCTAGTCCGGTTGAAGATCCTGGCCGCGAGGGCCTCGTTCTTTTTCTTCTCGCGGTCCGCCTGAATGAGCTTTTGGAAGTCTTCGGCGACCTTTCTATCTTTCCCCATTATGTCGGCGAGTTAAGAAATGCTGTTAAAAGTGCGGTCGGTCGAAAGAGGTCGTCGAAGCGGGATGTCTAGTCGCCGAAGGACGGTCGCGGATGGTTGTGATGCCGCAGGATATGGAGGATACGTCGATGGGGTATTGGAGTTGAACCTTGGTTGAATGATGCGCCAATGCTTTCGGGTTTCCGGTTGGAGTTTGTAGTCTTTCGCAGGGCAGCTGCGCGGGATGGGGACAAAGGTTCAAAGGTTAGGTAAGGTACTAGAGGTACGGGACGGTAAAGAGTGAAGGAGCAGCGGGCGCGGGCGGGAGGCGTGTCTCTATATTCTTTGCCGTGGGGTGTCGCGTCAGGAGTTTTGCTTCCCGCTTTAGTGTACTTGTCCCTTGGGGCCCTGCAACGCCGATCACTGCCAAGCGCCAAGCGCCAGGAGGTACATCGATGGAGGCTCAAGCACAGACCACTGTACTTTGCTGTGTACTACTATCGACCTACACGTAACAGGAGAAGCTGCTGGAACGCAGTTGGCCTTGCTCCGCATGGTTGAAGTCACCGAGCTACAACTTCTTCCCGACAATGAAAACAAACATATCACTTTTCTGTATCTTCTCCGGCCGGCTAATATTAGCCCGTCTCTCGGTTCTATAGTTGATGACCGGATGTCGGCGTATTTAACACACAGTGTCTTTCATTCTTTACCATGGATTCGTGTCCCACATACGTCTTCCACATTGCCAGATCGCTTGGGCAGGAAGACGGGAGTTCCGTGTGGCACCATGCTGATAGGCATTCTTTGCTAGCGAAGAGTCATGTGGCTGAGGTTGAGCAATGCGAAGATGAAAATGAGGACCAAGAAACAGTGAACGATATCAGGAGCTCTTTTAGCTCTCTTGATATTCGGGATGCGAATCTTTCTTTGCATAACGAGGTGTCGAGGATTTGGTTTTGGAGGGAGAAATGGAGGGGGAGACGGGGGGTTTTGTCAGGAGGAAGGGAAACTTGAGAAGAGCTGGTGGATTTGAGGTGAGGTGAAGAATGTGAGATAATGAATGGTGGGTTTACATTTAAGCGGAATGAGAGCGAGGAGTTGGAGTCTGATGGTAGAAATAGCGAACGAAAAGAGGTGGGAGCAGCATAGGGCAGTTGACCCTTCCATCCCATTGGTTTTTGTCAACGTTCATTGGACTAGTAGGCGTTAAGAGTATAGCGATTTGGGGTTATTGGCCTGGGAATGGGTGTAGCTAAGACTCCTCCCAGAGCTAGCTGGTATGATTCTATCCACTTTTGACCTTCTTATGCAAGATACCTTGGCTTGACA
>HF970601.1:109147-136974 GCA_000604205.2 Neurospora africana FGSC 1740
GGGAAAGAAGAAGAAGAAGGGGAAGAGGTAAATTTGAGGGAGAGTGAACGCGTGGGATTTGGTAGGGGAGGGGGAGGTGGGTGGATTGGGGAGTTGAAGGGAAATACATTGATAATATAGGGTGGGTAGGAGTGAAATAAAGCAAGCGTTTAACATTCATGTTCGATCACAAGTTTGGGAAGTGAAGTATCCATACAAGTCTTTGGGAAATGAAGTATGTCACCGAAATTGTCGCTTGAGGCGTCATTGTCACTTCACGTCCACATCCGACTGCAAGTCCACTGTTGTCCATAAACTCAATTCCTATCTAGGGTGCAGAGACCAAGCTCTACTCATACATGTAAAAGCTACTGCCTATAGGCTTCTTTTCCTTTTGTTTATCAATAGTCAACCATCTTCTCCTTCAAGTTGCAACCCAGTTGTATGTACAAGAGGGCTCGATCAAGTCAACCATGACATTGAGTCCCAATAACGCCTATAACTCCGCCCATGTGATTGATGATAAAAGAGAAAACATTGAACTCGCTCGCCCTTTGATGTGAGTTGCTGATGGCGGCAAAGATTCTGTATCCAACACTGAAAAACATCTCCAACTAGCAGTTGATAAGCAAGTTGCTAACCATGTCCATATCAGAGTGTCCCGTGTGAGATCAGAACGGAAAGGTACAGTGTAGTGGGGGGGGGGTATTAATGAAACAAAGTCATAACGAGGCATCGCAAAGGGAAACAAGAAACGGTAAGGACAACAGCATTTAGAAGTCCTCGTCAAAGGTGAAGTCACCGCCGTTCTCGTTCTTGACTATCTCCGCATCAGCGTCGACCTTCTTGGTGCTGTTCATGACACCGGCCTTCTGGTAGTCGGCAACACGCTTCTCGAAGAAGTTGGTCTTGCCACCGAGAGAAATGTTCTCCATGAAGTCGAAGGGGTTGGTTGACCTGTAGATCTTCTCGTTGCCGAGGGCGACAAGGAGACGATCGGCGACGAACTCGATGTACTGCTTCATGAGGTCGGCGTTCATGCCGAGAAGGGCGCAAGGGAGGGCCTCAGTGAGGAACTCCTGCTCGATTCTGACGGCATCGACAATGATGTCCTGGATCAGCTGCTTGCTAGGGCGGTTGTTAAGATGAGAGAATAGAAGGCAGGCGAAGTCGGTGTGCAGACCCTCATCACGGGAGATGAGCTCATTGGAGAAGGTAAGACCAGGCATGAGACCGCGCTTCTTGAGCCAGAAGATGGAGGCGAAAGCACCGCTGAAGAAGATACCCTCGACGGCAGCAAAGGCGACGAGACGCTGGGCAAAGGTGGAGCTCTTGTCGGTGATCCAGCGAAGAGCCCAATCAGCCTTCTTGCGGATGCAAGGGATGGTGTCAATGGCGTTGAAGAGGTAAGTCCTCTGGGAGGGCTCCTTGATGTAAGTGTCGATGAGGAGGGAGTAGGTCTCGGAGTGAATGTTCTCCATCATGATCTGGAAACCGTAGAAGCAGCGAGCCTCGGGGATCTGGACCTCGCCACTGAAGCGCTCGACGAGGTTCTCATTGACGATACCATCGGAGGCGGCGAAGAAGGCGAGAATGTGGGAGATGAAGAACTTCTCGTCGTCGTTCAATCTATTGTTCCAGTCGTGGAGATCCTTGGAGAGATCAATCTCCTCGGCAGTCCAGAAGGAAGCCTCGGCCTTCTTGTACATTTGCCAGATCTGTAGTGTAAATTTCCAATTAGCACATGAACCGCTTTACGCGTTATTTGGGACGCGTGACGTACCTCATGGTACTTGATGGGGAAGAGAACGAAGCGTTGAGGGTTCTCGGTGAGGAGAGGCTCATTGGCCTCCTCAGGCTTGAGGGTGGGGGCGATCTTCTTGGCCTCGGCGGCCTTCTTGTTCGCGTTGTGTTCGGCATCGATCTCGGCCTCGAGCTTAGCAAGGTCGTCGTCGAAGTGCTTGTTCTCCTTGTCGGTGGCACCGAAGTCGAGCTTCTTGGCGGGAGAGACCATGTTGAGATTCTGGATACCGGAGGTAACCTGTGTAGTGCTCGTGTCAGTTACAGTCATGGTGGCGGGTATGTGAGTTGATGCGGTGGTAGAGTTGGTAGTGGTTGCAGGTCGCGTCGCGGGATTGTTTATGTAGATGTAAGGTAGGGCAAGTACTGACCTGCTTTGACGGGCTGATCTGGACAGACATTGTCTAGGACGAAGAGATGAGATGCAGTTGGAAGTGGCACAAAACCAAGCGTTGCGAAGGACGACGACGCAAGACGATTTGGTTGAAAGAGGATATAGAATGGGTTGCGTCAGAGAAGTGGTTTTGGACAAAGACGGGGGAGGAGAACAGGACCAGTTCGTGATTTCAGTTCTTTTGAAGGTTTAAGTACTGGAGCACGTCCGCACGTGGTGCCCACACCCCCGGACCAGAGAACCTGAACGGACGAGAGGCACCCACTGGCAACCCACACTGCCCTGGCAACAAATCTGCGCGTCAGGACTCCAGGATACGCGTTCTAACCTGGAATCGATGCCCTGGAACGCGTCCAAGCTCCGTCCCGTCCACTCCTTCTGCCGCCGTGCCGTCCATCCCCTTCCAAACAGTGACACAATACCTTCAGGCACAAACGCCCCTGCACACGGCAGAGTAAGGTACCTACTAGGTACCTAGCGTTTCCCCTCCCGTGGCCGCAGATGCCAGACGAACCTCCCCTGCATGCGCCCTGTAAAAGCGTGCTTCAAGAGACGAAACTTTGTTCCATTGCGATCGGTGTTTTTCGCCTTTGTCGCTTTACAACCTGTTACAATTGCTCCGTCAGCATTGAGACAGCATTCCAACCACCCAATTACATGATCGAATCCACCCTCGAGCTACATGCCGCGTCCTCCCTCGTTTCCATCCGAGCCATCGTCAAGCCGTCATGCGGCTCATGCCTGTTTTTTTTCTCTTATCAGATCGTCACACGTCCGTCAATTGGTCCTGGTTGGTTTTGGACTCCAGGCATCCCATCCACCTCCGGCCCGCACACAACAGCCCAGGAGCTTCCACAGTTCCATATGTTACTCCAGTATCGTTGCACCCTTTGTCTAATCATGATGGGATGACCCGACACGCCAGTTCGGATGTGATGGCACTACGGTAGAAACCGGTCGCCACTGACGAACACCTTGAACTTGTCTTTGTTGTGTGATCGGCTTCAGGCGTCGAGTTGAGATCGGTCCGACGAGTCCGCATCTTTCAAAGTGTTACATTCGCCTCGGCAACAATAGTCCAGATCGGGGAGTTGTATAAGACCCTTGAGAAGTTGAGTTGCTGGACCATCCACTGCTAACTTTGCCATGAACTGAACGGTGGTGAAAAGCTATAATCACTATTGCTGTACAGGGGGTATTATGTAAGTGACAGAGTCAAAAACCGAGGCTTCTAGGTAGGTGTTGCTCCATGCGCCTTGCTTGCTTTCAAAGTTCCCTCTTCTGTGTTTTTCACGACTGAATTTGTGCCGTCATTGTTCATTAATTATTCAGCATGCGACCTCACAAGGTCTACCACGTCGCAGCTCCGAAGCCCGAATTTCTCCACATCGCACACGTCAAGTGTCGAGACCGCGTTCCTCTCGTGTTGGACCCACCAAAACCACTTTATCTCCGGCCTTGACTTCGGGGGTCCCTTGTAGATCCACCCCGGCCGTCACCTCGATCGCCGTGCTTGTCCCGCAGCCCCCGCTCCGGCCGAACTTCCACAATCCCGGACTCCAAATCTGGTTCTGCCGTTCTTCCACCACCGCGGTTCCAGCCCCATCCCCGGCCGTGCGTTGCTTCCGGCGCAGAGGTTGACTGAGCCGGTCGAGTTGAGGGCTGGAGAACCCCATGAGCAGCTCCATCCCCTGACAAGTGAATGGTTTCGCCGGTCTCCGGATCTGAGACTTTCCCGTTCCTGACCGCTTCAGCCTTCGCCATCAAGTACACGTGGAGTAGCCAGGCATTGCGTGTATTCGCTCGGTAGACTGCATCGACGAGGTCGCCAACGATGGGAATCAGACCGATCGCAAAGTCGAACACGATGTTGGAGATCATTTTCGCGTAAAGGGTTGCTGGTAGACCACCGTCGATCTTAGAAGCCTTCTTTACCAACCACAAGGCCATGAGAGCGTCCGCAAAGTCACCAATGCTGAGAGAATTGGTGTCAGTTACACAGCGCATGAGAAGTAGGTACGTCGCGAACCACTTACATAGGAATCAGACCAATGAAGAAGGACCAGCCAAACCGGACGGGAAAGCAGCAGCACCTGAAGCCCTGATCCCACTTATATGCTCTCCTCCGCACCTTTTTGAGGATTGCTTGGTCGTTTGATGACAACTCAACCGGAATTGGTCGCTCCTGAGTCCTGTACTTGACGATCTGACCATTCTTGTATACCGGGACTCGTTCCTCATATGGATTCTGTCACGTTGCAGTGTCAGTAAAACGCATGCAAGGGTTGCCGCTCATATATCGAGTCCCTGCTCCAAGACTTACGTCAGAGTTTGGCTTGATCTTGTCGGTGTCGAGATTCTTGAGGGCTCTCTTGCCCAATATCGATATGAGGGCGTTCATGGTGAATGTCAACTCTGTTCAAGGCGCAGAAAAAGCTGGTTTCAACTCGGAAAGGAATTAAACCCGTTGTTTTCGAAGACCAACTGCGCCAGGGAAAGCTTTTTATCGAGTTCGAATCCTTGTTCTTAAGCCTTTGACACTATCGTTTGGGTGGATTGGTCAGAGCGCCTCCTTTGTCGGTTTCACGTCTGGCGCTTGGAAACGAATGCCGCTTGAGAAACCACAATGCGACTCAACTTTTGGTGAGAGTAGGTAAGATAGGTAGTAGAATCGTCACTGAAGGTTCAAAAAGGTGAAGTTACGATATTGTTATCGTGGGCGGCTCTTGGCTTTATCTATGGCGTTCCAGACATGGAGGCACAACCGGGCATCTGCTTCGTGAATGCATGCGCGCCATGTTCAATGCCTGTTTCCTGTTTTGGCGATGACGTCCATTCCTCCACGGAGTGAACAAGCGACACCAAGACAGGAGCCCTCCCATTTTCCTCTGGAGAGTCCCTGCCTTCGGGCGAATAATGCGTGCTCCCTCTAGGCTGTGTCCTGCCTCCACTTTTTGACCAATAGGATGATCATTCAGGTACCACACGAGCTGTCATCTGCCATGGAGCGGGACTCGTGCCCAACAAGAAAAGATTCATCCCGAAGAACCTAAAATGTATTTGAAATGGCTTCGACAATCGTCGCCATCTTTGCGCCACATGTCTAGATGCATAGGCAGAGAGGATTGAGCTGGAGGTCAGTCAACCATGCCAAGTTACCTTAAAGGCTAATGCTGGTTTGTTTGTTAGCTCGGTACCCCAAGTAAGACACATACATACTTATTTCAGCCTCCATAACTGAAGAAAACAGATAAACGTGCTGTGGCAACGCCTAGACAAAGTGACCCGAAGTCTCGAGCTAACTGACTTTCTACTATGTAGGGGTATCTCATATACAAGTAGTGGATTGTGGCTAACATACCTACCTTGGTTTCTAGAGTGCCCGCTACGGGTGGATAAGGAACGGTCAGTCGTGACGGCCAGCGCATCCCCGTCTACCGGCACGCCCGACCGCTCTACACTACCTGTACACTGTCTGCGACCTCCAGCCAATCCAAGCGCAGGGAAGAGCCAGCAGCATCGGCCGTCCCTCTCTTTCGTCCCCGGCCGCAAGCACAGCAAGGCTCCTATAATCTCAGCTGATAGCTACCCTGCACTATCGCTCAAGGCGCAAGAAGCAACGCCCAAGCCCAATCTGCCCCTCTCATCCGACTTCGACCTACCGACCGGTCTTGTGTGCGACTGAACAACACACTGCAGCGAGGCGAGCTTGGAAGCTTCCCCTCTTCCATTCCCGCCACTACATCCTTAAATCCTCAACACCAGAGGTCTTCTCGCCAACGCACCAGTGCCACATTACATCGCCTCGGGACCTCCAACTTCGAACGCGGACGCCATTGCGACAACATCACCACGTCACTCCTCCCGCATATCGGAACCGACACTTCCCTGTTCCCCTCCAGACCGTCTGCCCAACACACCATCCTCAACGGGCATCCCGAAACCTACCTCCCCGATCATCATCCCGCACTGCAACCGCACACCACCTTGCCGTTACCGCTACCGCTACCGCTCGGCCCCCGTTCAGCTTCGTCCATTAGACGACGGTGTACGACGGCATAGCTTGAGCTACGCGCCTAGCCTCCTTTTCCGACATCTTTGTATTTGGTGGATATGCTTCGAATGTCAGATACGTCCCAATATGACCGAATCACAGCTGAAACTCGAAGATTGTCCGTCCCCTTTCCGTATTCTGGCTATCCTGCCGGGCCTCGAGGCAGTCAACGGCTAATACCTCTGCTTAGGGTTGGACGACCTCTGCGTTCGCTTCATCATCAACCTCCCCCAAGAGGATCTTAGATCTGTCGAGCGCATTTGCTTCCAAGTTGAAGAGGCACAATGGTTTTACGAAGATTTTATCCGTCCTTTGGACGACCGCTTACCACTGATGTCCCTCCGGACCTTTTGCCTGCGCATCTTCGCCCACTGTCCGCTCCTCTCAACCTTCACCGTCGGGGAACATACACAGGCCTTCGAACGGTTCCTTCAATACAAAACCCGCATCCCTGTCCGCGGCGCCATCCTGCTGAATGAGGCCATGGACCATACCGTTCTCGTCAAAGGCTGGAAGAAGAATGCTAATTGGAGCTTTCCCCGAGGCAAAATCAACAAGGACGAGGATGATTTGGATTGCGCTATACGCGAAGTTTATGAAGAGACCGGTTTCGATATCAGAGAAGCCGGTCTTGTTCCTAAAGCCGAAGATGTCAAGTTCATCGAGATTACCATCAGAAATCAACAGTTACGACTGTACGTGTTTCGCAACGTCCCCATGAACACGGTCTTCCAGCCCAAAACCCGGAAGGAGATCAGCAAAGTGGAGTGGTATAGGCTCTCTGATCTCCCCGCGTTTCGGAAGAAAGGTAATCAACAACAGGACGCCGCCGCCGCCGCAGCGAATGCCAATAAGTTCTATATGGTAGCACCGTTTTTGGGGCCGCTGAAGAAGTGGGTGTCCCAGCAGAAGAAGGGGGATGCGGCCCGGGCTGGTCAGAATCCTCTTCTCGCTGCTGCAGCACAACTGGAGGAACCCCTGACCGAAGATGACCTGGGGACCCAGACTGAAACGATGGGCGAGGTACCAGCAACTTCATCAAAGGACACTTTGGAGGGAGCTAACCGTGAGCTCCGACGGTTGCTGTCGGTTCAGAGTTCGACCGTAGGTCCCCAACCGCCAGTGGGCATGCACGCCGCTGCCTCGACTACGGATAAGGGCGGGGCGTTGATGGCACTCTTGAAGAAGAGGGAGGCCGAAGCGCCTCAACAGGCTCAAGCGACTCGCCATCATGTACCCCATACGCCTCTGGATCTGACTTACCAGAACCCTCCGGAGCCGGAAACTCCACATCATCATCATATTGCTCAACGCTTGCCTGTTCCTAACTTCCAGCCTCCGCCTAATTTTCCACTTCCTCCACAGCCCAGCCAGAACCCCAATGCTGGGTATCATAACCAGCCGCAACCGCCTGTTCCAGGTTATGGCTATGGGCAAGATCAGTATATGAATGTGCCACCTCCCCAGAGAAAGGAGCCTGTTCTCCTACACCCGCAGCCTCTGCCGCCGCAGGTTCAGCAGTCCATGCTTACTAGAGGGATCTTGGGAGTGGCAACACCTAACCTGCCAGACACCACGGGCCAGAGGCATCAGCAGCCTCTTCAAGCCAATCTGAAGGCGTTCTTGGATCACAGCAGGCGGGATCCTACGCAAGGGCAGATGGCGCCGAACCCGCATCCCCCTCAACTGACGAATCAGGCAATGTCTCTTCTGAGCGTCTTCAAAGGCGATAGTGTGCGTTCTGGCGACGGTCGGGGCCCTGGTGTCAATCCCCAGGAAAATATACATCCTCAAATGGCAGACCAGCCTCGACAGCAACCTCCCAGTAATTGGCAGCATGGGCAACAGCCTAGTTCTGCTGGACAACACTATGGGCAACATGCGCCTCAGGTCACTCAACCACCTTCGGTGAATTCTGTGCCGCATCCTGGACCGGGAGGGTTTCCTACGGGTGCTGCTCCTAGGCCGATCCAGCCTGCGGACTCGCATCGAAATGCCTTGTTGGACATCTTCAAGAAGACAGTACCAGCCTCGCCAGCCGGTAGCGACATGACACCTAAATTGCACACTGCCGGCCGGCCTGACTTGGCCACCAGGCCGGATTCTGGCAGTCAATATAATGTCGGACCACCTGCTCAGGGGCCAGGTTTCACGGCAGATGCCGACGCAGAACCCGTTCCTACTAACGCAGAGCACACCCTACCGTATAGACCTCAGATCCTGGCCCGGCCCAAGCCCCAAGAAGCTCAGGAGCTCACGCCAGCGCAACTGCGCAGTTACGCTGTTCCCGCGAGCACCGTTTTGCAAGATCTCAAGAACTCGGTCTATCCCAACTTGCCATCTGCCAAGGATCGTCTGCTCAGGCAACAGGCCGAGGCCAGGGGCAACAAGTCGCCCGTAGCCAATCTTGCCGCCACCGCTGGCCAGCCGTACAGCCAGGATCGGTCTCCTCAGGCCGCTCACGTTGCGCCTTCGTTTCAGCAATACCAGAACCAAGCTTCGCAAGTGCCCAACGTGCTCCAGCAACATCAACAGCGCCACGGGGGTGATAGTCCCAACCCCGAGCAAGTCAACAAGTTGCTCTCGCTCTTTGGCAAGCATCAGCCATCTCCTCCTGTGAGCTTCTCGCAGCCTTCGCCAGCGGGATCGATGGGATCAAGGCATGTCGAGGAGAAGTTGAAGATGAAGGAGCCCGTTATGTTGGCACAGGCGAGGTCTAGGGTGCCTTCGTTTGCCTCCACGAGTGGTGGGGAGCTCGCTGTTCCTCAAGGTCATGATCAGGGTAGCAGGCCCACTTCAAGTGGCGGTAGCCATACGCCTATTTCGCCGACTGATCGCAACTTTCTGCTGTCGTACCTGAAAAATATTCCAGGTCCTCGTTAACTTTGAGGAATGAGTGGTGCTTATAGGAGGAGGGAGTGATTTATTTTTAGCAGTATTGTTTTGGGTTAGTGAACTGATAGGGGTAGTTGGTAAAGTGAATCCTGCTACGCAGTCGTCGCAGCGCCTCTATGGATATTTGTGTTGATGGAGTTTAACTGTTACCGGCTTGCTTGGTCGATTACTGGCGAAAGTGGGCATGGTTGTTCATACACTCCTGGCCGATGCTTCTTACGCGGTTCAACAACTGTTGGTTGGCGTGGAAAATGCAAGGAGACAAGCAAGCAAGCGATTCTTTCGTTCATAGTGGTTAAACGCTAGCGTTACTATCATTGTAATCGTAGTGGGATCGTATATCGTACCCGGACGACGAGCAAGACACTTTGCATTCACCCTAAGAGATAATTCACATCGTTCACTTCCCGCTTGAATACCAGCTACAACCTTGATTTATTTGAATCGGATGTATGCCATGACGCGTAGAGAGGTTGAGTTTCCAGCCTACGGGCTTTTCGTTCACCGTCTCTATCACGGAAAGGACTCCATCCACTACTTGTCTCTCCAGGCAGTCAGAAACTGGTTCACCGGAGCCATTACGATTGTCGTGATTCACAGATGAGGAGACGTGTCTAAACCCGCTTTTATTTTCCTTCAAGGCCTACTCTCTGACAAGATGTATACTTTTAAACCGCTCCGCATCAAACCAAACCAAACCCAACCTTCCCATCCCTATTTCTTCCCCTTTCCACCCACCTATCCTTTATTTTCCTCACTTATTCCTCGCAACCTCCAAAACCCTCTTCTCCATCTCCCCAAAAGCCCCCAACACATTTCCATAAGCCTCAAACACCCCCCTCTTATACCCTTCATCGACCTTCTGTATCGCCGCTTCCTCCTTCCACCTCTTTCCAATCAGCTCGTCAAACGTCTCCGTCTCATCCCGCCTCTCAAACGCCCAAACGGCCTTGTAAGCGCCTCCCAACGCGCACGCGTTACCGCCCACGTCAAGCTTGTACACCCCGTCCACGCCACCCAACACGTCGCCCATTATCCGCGCGATGGCGGGGTTCAAGGAGCCGCCGCCTACGAGGTAGATACGTCTTGGTTGGGCGGGGAGGGGGGATGATGTGCCGGAGGGTGTGGAGGGGGGGGTGGAAACGAGGTTTTGAGAACGCAAACGCATGGAAAGGGCCTGCGACTCGACGATGATGCGCGGGTCTCTTTCTACGGGCCAGGACTGGTTTACTTGTTGGAGATCGGAGCCGTCGGCGGCGGAGCACTCGTACCGCCAGGTGCCGGCGGAGATGTTGGGGACGATTTCGGGGAGGTAGAAGTAGAGACCTAGTTTGGCTTTGTCGGTTGAAGGGGAGGAGACGTCGAGGGGGGGAGTGGAGAGGGCGTGGTTGTTGAAGGTTGACCACGGGTCTGTTGCTTCTGTGGTGGTGGAAGGGGGAAGCGAGTCCCGGACCTTCTCGCGCGCTAGACCGCCGTTCTTGTAGCAGAGCATGAACATGTACTGGCCCGGGGTGGTCGGGTGGTTGAAGAAGTGGTAAGACGGGTCGGGCTTGTAGACGGGCGTGATCATGAGAAAAGTGGTGGAGGTTCCCAGGGACACAATGGCATCGAGCGGCCGGAGCGGGAGCGCGAGGATGGTGGCCGGGTTGTCGCCCGTGAAGGGCGCAATCTCGCACGATGGGGAGAAGCCGTACTTGCCTACGAAGTATGCGTTGATCTTGCCCATGCTGCCGCCGCCGTCGAGACGGACTTCGCCCAGCTTGGTCTTGAGCTCGGAGGCGCCTTCGGCGGAGCCGCCGGCGGCCAGAGTGAGCAGAGTCTCCGACCAGCTGTTGCTGGGGATGTCCCAGAGGTTCATACCGCAGACGTCGGAGATGTCCATGGGCGCGATGGAGCCGATGAAGAGGGAAGCGAGGAAGGAGGAAACGAGGGAGATACGCGAGGTGGAGGCGTACATGTCGGGCAGCTTGCGGCGGAGACGCATTATTTGGGTGCCGGTGAAGCGCTATGTGGTGCTCTTGTCAGTCATTCTGGTCTTTTGACTTGTTCACCTTTATTTCAAAATGTCAGTAAAAGGGGGTTAAGTAAACAACTCACATGATGCGCCGCACTTCCCGTAACCTGAGCCAACCTCTCCGCCGTCCCAAGAGCCTCATCAAACTTATCACACTCGACCTGTGTGCTGTGGTCCTGCCAGTTGGGTGCATAAGGATGGGAGAATGCCCCGTTTAGCTGATCGACCAGCTTTCCCCTCTGCTCATCGGCTTGCAGTCCCGCGAGAAGCTTCTCAGCCTCTCGGCTCCAGTATACACTGCCGTGTTGTTGGCAAGAACCACTGATGCCGCGGATGCGGTTGAGAGGGGTGTTGGCCTCCTGGAGGCGCTGGAGGACGAGGTCGAGAGCCTCAAGCCACATGGTGACGGGCGCAAAGACCTCGCCCTCAGCTTCATTTACTTGGACACCCTTCTTGATGCCATATTTGGCGCCGAAGTCGCCGTCAAAGTCGACCTTGGCGGAGGAAACAACGGAGAGGTCGGACTGGATTACGATCGCTGAGAGAACAAGAATTGTTAGTTGCGCTCGGGTGTAAGTGAACGAACGAACCATGCTTCGTGTGAGTAAACCAACCTTTTAGCTGCTGGGTTGACAAGTCAAACCCGAGGTAGAGAGGCCCCTCAGACATTGCGTGTTTAATGTATGTGATTATAGGTTGTCGATGAATTCAATCTTCACTGGTCAACTTGAACTCGATGAGTGAACGGCGATACTGCGTTGAGAGCTCTCTGGGGTATCACTCGCTGGCTCCAAAAACTCAAAAACAGCACAGAAGAAATACAGAAAAATTCGTGAAGAGCAGACGAAGGATTCTCAAAGGAGAAAAGAACCCAATGGCTAGAAAAGATGACAGGACAGAGCTGTGAATTAAGTTTAGCAATCGAATATCACTTCATCCGGAGGAACCTTGAAGGTCCATTCTAGCGGGGTGACGTATGGGAATTGGCATCCCGGCATCAACATCACGGCGGGTATGGCGGGGCATCAGTGGTCCAGATGCCAGCGTATCCCAGCTGTGTCAGGGGAATGGTGGAGGGGCAGGGAACCGCGTGATGCGCTGCGAGCCGTAGCGGACTGGGGCTCTTTTGTATTTAGCCTGAATGCTGAGGAAATGGTTTTGACCAATCACATGTGGTTAATGATTCAGGGGAGTGAGCTGTATGTATCCGGTCTTCGTTATCGAATGTTCATCACGACAACATCGTCTTAGATGCGCTCCTCACTTTGTAAGATGTTCTTCAGTATCGAAAAACGATGATAACTAACTCTTCAGAACAGGATGCAGCATGGTACAAAAGAGCCTGTCCATTCTTTCAGAACATCCGGATTATCTGAATCATTTTTGGAGGTTTTGCTCGTTATGGAACTAACTGTATTGTGTGGTAACGCCGACGATTCGGAGCAGCTCTACCCGAGTGCTGGGGTGACTGGCTTTGTTTACATTACCCCTGAGCCAGCGCTATCAACGCTGGTACTGATAATGCACAAAAGTAAATCATAACTGAAGTCGCAAGTTGTCGCTCTCGGAAGAAAGATCGATGATAGGTGGGAAGGCATAGAGGTACGTTCACAACGACGGGAGCGTTCTGGTCATTTCGGGGATGGTCTTTCCCGAAGAGAGTTCTGTTTGATTACTGGAACGAACGACCTGAACACCGTGGTCACAGCCTGATACAAACTGTTAGTGCCAGCCCCGTCGTGGTATTATAGAAGGTACAGTTTGCTATCAGAAACCGTTTGGTTGAAGCGACCAGCGGGTGCCCGCCAAGCACCGTGAGAAGGTGAGACTGGGTCGAGATCACCTTCGACGTCACCTCATTTCCCAACCGCCATCAACCTAACTTCAGCACACTTTGATCCAAACCAACAATGTGATATAAACATATTGCTAAGATGATGGTGAGTACCAGAGTACATATTCGACCAAGCTGATATCACAAGGGATGAATCAACAATTGCTGACTGATCACTTGTAGCGCACCGCTTTTGGAGGAATCCGCAACCTAATCGGGCGTTTCGTCCATCTGTTTCCATCCCGCAACGACGACGGCATGATCCTCGGACCAGTATCCTACCTCGACTGTATCGTCTTTTGCATCTTCCTTGCTCCACAGCTTATTTGGAACGTTGGTTTAGTCCAGACGATCAAATGCGTGTTGGAGGCGCTGCCGTTTGTTTGTACGTCTTCTGACATGTATAACAAGCAGTTATGTGTTAAGTTGTTAACAACGGATGTGACACTACATAGTATTCAGACTCCCCATCCAGTTCATCTATGAAAGATGGCTCATCTCTTTTGACAAGCCACCGTTTGTTCGAAACGCGTCGCCCTTCGAGGACTTTGTCATCAGATGTGTGCGGTACGCCTTTGCGAATATCCCGCCGAATATTGGACGCGTGTTTTTCACCAAGAAGGTGGCACTGCCGTTTTTGAGGTTCCGGATGTTGAGGCATGGGTATTTGAGGAGTCCGGTGTATTGGAGGGAGCATGTCACCGTAAGTGCGATACTGCTTGAGGTCGTGGATTGGGCTGACGAGGGGGCATAGGCGGATTTCAGAGGCATATGGGTCATGAAAGATCCGCTGGCAACGCCGGATTTTGTTTTGTATTATGCTCATGGTAAGCCGAACAATCTTCCCGGTCTATGATAACCTATTTACTTGACTGATATCTGGATAGGCGGCGGTTTCTCGATGGGCTCGGCCTACTTCTACCTCGAGTTTCTTATGAGCTGGGTATCGGTGTTGTCTTCGTCCGGATTGAAGAACCCCGTCATCTTCGCGCTGGACTATACACTCGTTCCTGATGCTTCATACCCTACTCAAGTCCAAGAGGCGATCGAAGGATACAGATACGTTCTCAAGGTAGCACGCGACCCGGCTATCGTGTGCGTCAGTGGTGACTCGGCGGGCGCTACACTGATCTTGAGCCTCTTGCTCCATCTCAGCTGCAAGGACGCCAGAGCAAAAAGATATGGAATTGGCTTGCCGATGCCGGGTCTGGCCGTCTTGATCTCACCATGGACGAAACTTGTTTCCCGACGCCACGCCAACACCACAAGCGATTATCTAGATGCCGAGCAGCTGAGTAGGTACGGGAAGCAGTATGCAGGCAACAAGATCTCGTGGAGTGATCCCCTGGTGTCGCCGGGATGCTGCTACGACGCGTCGTGGTGGAGGCGAGCAAGCCCGTCGAATGGCATCTTCATTGCATACGGGGAGGAGGAGGTGTTCTCACCTGAGATTGACCGTCTGATCGCGAGGCTCAACAAAGCAGGCTTGTGGGTTGGAAGCGAAGTTGAGCCAGGCGGCATCCACGCGTGGCCGGTGGCGTCGCTGTTCCTCTCAACTGCCCGCGAAAAGAGGTTGAAGGGGGTGAATGACCTAACGACAGAGATTAGAAAACGACTCTCTGTTCTGGATGCGGCGAAAACAAGGTGAAGGGTAGAGGTTATTTTGTCAGATTAGATCAAGTTTATGTGTGCCGTCATAGACATGCGGCGGAGATGATCCCTCAGTCCTGGTAGGGCTCGGTTTCTTCAAGGCCGTGTTCTTGGTCTCTGGAAAATCAAGGTGCTCTTGAGTATCATCATGCAAATGTGAGGTATATGTTCAATCCATGTGTGCGCCGGTGCAGACATGCCAAGATTGCATTGCTGCTGAGATCTTACATTCTGCATAGTCTGTAAACAGAGCGAAGTTGGCCATGATGCCCGAGGTGAATCGGTTGATGCCGAAGCGATGTTACAGATCCGTTCGTCGTAGTGGAAGGCAGCGTCCATAATCAACCCATCGCATCCCAAGTGATGAAATGAGATATGGCCGGGGCCAACCTCATAGTCCACGATCGACCGGGTCGTGTGTGTAGCTGTCTACCTCTTGAAAAGGTTGGGATTGCTGGGTTCGATGTTCTGGAGGCGAAGAGAGTGACGGATCGACGTAAAAAAGGAAGACGTGTTGGAGTGAAGATGTGTTGGAGTGTGATGCAACAGAAATGAGCTCCTGTGCCTGAAACGCACGGATGATTGTCTGCGAACTTGGAAATCCAAGATCGGCGCCGCACTGCGTGTTTGTGCTTCGAAATGAGAGGCGGTGCGACCCACAGAACACGCTGTATGGACCAATCAGGTTTTTAGAATGAGCCGACCCTAAAGCCCCCTGTAATCGACCATCGGGCGAAGGAAGGAGTGGGCCATGGCGTGCATATAAACGGGCTGGTCTCTCCGCCGTAGAGAGCGTCGTGGTTAAGTTGCTTTCAGCTGACACTCAGCATCCCTTACAACTTTCAACCCTGAGGCTGACATTCCTCGACAACTCTTTTCGATTCTCGTTTCATACGGTCAGCAAACCCCATTCTCTCTTCCACCTCTATCACCAGTGTTATTGTCGTCATCGCCTACACTACACCACACACTACGAGTCAATTTCTACCCCGCTCTGTCCCCTTTTGCCCCCATCCGTTCCCAAGTCTTACCAAGGGGTACCGGCTGCGGTTCGATGTACCTGACTGGTACTTGAAGGCCGAGAGCTCTTGGATGCTCTCCACTTCAACGGCCGGGCAGGGCTGGACCGCAATGGATCATTACCTCTACCTTACTTTAACAAGACAACCAAGGAGGGATGCTAGGAGAGACATGGCAATAGTTGGAATAGGCGGAGAAGAAGCCAAGTTGCCAGTCTCTTCTGGTATGCCCGTCTAGTGTTCTTGTGCACTTTTCTCGTTCGCCTGGTATATATATATATATGCCTGTTGTGAGGCCACTTCTGGTCTTCGCTTTCACGAACACGTCTTTCATCCATCCACCCCCCTATTACCTCTTCTCATTCAAATCTTTTTTACACCATTACAGCACATTCGATTCCATATGGAAAACTGGAGTGGTGCCTGCAAAACCACAGCTGAATGACAGACATGATTGTATTCCCAAAGCTGCATATAGCCCCGCATCATCTCGGTCAGCCAAAAAACACTGCCCCTCCATCCAAACCTCAAGTGGAGGTTTCGCCATTGTCTTCATCCATCCAACCGCCACATGAGTACACAAGCAACGACATGAGATTAACTGTTGTCCAGCCAAGCTTTCTTAGCATTACCGGAACCACAATCAACCAGCTGTTATTGACTGGTGTGCTCCGTCTTCGGATCGAGTGAAGGCATCCACGGGCACCCAAGAGGTTCTCCTGCCCCACCAGTACTTACCAGGTACTTACAACAAAGGAAAGAAGGCGCTCGGGGTACGTAAACAAAAGCAAGACAGAAGGGGGAGGTGCGAACCAACCAAAGCGCCCATATAAGTCGCGACGAGGGACGGCGGGACTGATTCATTTCCCATTCAAGCTATTTTCCTTCACAGAACTGGAGCTGCCCAGCCAGCCTTTCAACTTAAGCGCAACCACACAATCACAATCACCCACATCATGTCGGGCATTGGCGCCTCGAGCTACGCACCCAGGTCTCCGGACCTCTCATCCTTATATAGCTCCGCCGGCCCCACCCACCAGCACTTGCAGACCCATTCCGAAGTACTTCAAGTACCAGACCCCAAACCGTTATCACAGCAAACACTTTTTTCTTCGCACCACCACCACCACTTACAAGCGCAGTCGCAACCACAACTTCAACCTCTGCCCACCACCACCACCACCACCGCGACACAACAACCCTCTGGCCCTTCTGCGAACACGTATCAAGACCATCGCGCTTCGCAATATTGGCAGAACTCGTCGCAGTATCTCCCACCACGCTCTCAGCCCGATAACAGCTTCTCGACGACCAACCTCTATTCGCAGCCGCAGCAACCCGAGCCCCCGTCTCGCATTCCCTTCACAAACAACCACGCGACAGGCGTTTGGAACGCGCAACAGCAAGCTTCGCAACGTGACCTGCATCAATTGCAGAATCAACACCAGTATAATTACAGCCAGCAGCAACCGCGGCAACGACTACAGCAACAGGCTTATCCGCAGCTGTTCTCACATACCCAACCGCAAGAGCATCAACAGCAGCAGCGCTTGACGCGATCGCAGACACAACGGCCCCTCCAGCCTCTTCCCTCGCATACTTCTAATCCCAGCCCGCCTCCGGCCCCCGAACAGACCCATATCCAAGCTGCGCCATCCGTAGCGGCGCAGACCACCAATACGATGCCACCCAAGCGGGCCGTCGCGCAAGCTGCGCAGCAATCCCAACCTTCTCCGATCCAGCCCTCGCCCGTAAAGACCAAGTTCCCAACGGCGCGCATTAAGCGCATCATGCAGGCGGACGAAGAGGTTGGCAAGGTGGCGCAACAGACGCCGATCGCAGTGGGCAAGGCACTCGAGCTGTTCATGGTACAACTGGTAACAAAAAGCGCAGACATAGCGCGTGAGCGTAACTCGAAACGTGTATCGGCACAGATGCTCAAACAGGTGGTGGAGTCAGACGACCAGTGGGATTTCCTACGAGAAATCACCAGCAAGATAGAGAACGATGACAAGGAGAAGCCAGCAGCCTCCGCGAGCGGCAGAGGCCGAGCAAAGGCAGAGAGCGAGAGCGAGGAAGAAGCCCAGCCAGAAAAGAAGAGCAGAGGAGGAGCCGGGCGAGGAGGAGGGAGGGGAAGGAAGAAGTCTACCGCTTAGAAAGCCATGAGTCAAAGAAGAGCCAAGTCATAACGCTTGAGGTTAGGCCAAAATACGATTAAACGAATGGAACGATGGCGTTTCGGCAAACTGGGTCACATATGAGCATACATTGTCCGGCGTTCTCAACATGGAAACAAGTGGTTGGGATCTGTCAACTCCTGCAGAGAACCAGTCGTAAACCATGGACAGAAGTCCCGTCATCAGACCGGCATGGCATGGTGTTCGGTTTGGTCGGTCAGCCGAGGGCTTGGTGTTTGGGTGAACTGGACTGGTTTGTTTGGGTTGGGTAGCCAGCATGGTGTTGCTGGTGTTAGGCAGGGAAGGATACTCTGCTTTACGACCAACATGCGTTGATTTTACTCTTCTTTTTTTTTTTCTCTCTCTCTCTCTCTCGGGGAAGTCGTTGAAAATCAAAGTTTATTACAAGGCTTCGTGCAAGCCTTGTCTCCGCCGAAACAGGTTCACTCCGAGTCCGTTAACTCATGACGTTCCCCTTAGCAATAATTTTGCCCCGGTACGTCACAAGCCACTGTGACACGACAGCGTTTTCAGCTGACTTACAGCTCAAAGGCACAGTCACGCGGCGCAGTCCGTATTGAGGAAGCCAAAAGAAGGTGCAAAGGGCGAGTCCATCGACTGCATGGATCGCACAAGAACCTGAACATGCCCCTGTGCGAAGCTCCTTCAAGCCCCAAAAGGTGTAGTGACCCCAACATGCGATAACTCTCGATGGTGAGTGCCGGGATATTTGACATCTAGTGTAAAAACATAAGAAGAATATGAACTATAGCGTAGGTAAGGTAACTCGGATGACGTCGCCATGTCACGACTGTCACCCTCAAACCCGCGGGAGCCTAGAACAACAATCTTATTTTCCGTCTACCATCATTACGAATCCTCCAACAAACATGTGCATTACTATACCCAGAATACTGTACCTCTTTCACTCCAGTCAGACGGGCCGTAATGCCAGGCAACCTCATATCCTCTTGTTAACCGCATCAGTTAACACAGTTGCCTACACCATGGGCGGTTAACATAGTCAAACTCAAGACACTCTGCGCTTTATTCGATAAAGTGTCTTCGACATCGACGATGGCTAAGTGGCCAAGAAACGAAGTAAGTTAAGAAAAGAACAAGCTTCAAAACCACAGGCACGAACAGGGGCATACGACGACGGGGCGACGTCCTGGTGGATTGATTGATTGCATCTGAATGTCAGCCAGAGATTGGATCCAATAGGTCAACTAATCTACACTAACCTTTATTACACTAACCTCAACCGCTCACCCCGCGTTCCATACGCCCCTGGTTCAGTCTTATCTCTGTCCTACCCATCAAACCTTGCCTTTACATCCGTCACTGTTCCCACTTACCCGGCGGGTGACTTCTTCTCAGGACACATCGGACACACCGTGTACCTAACATGTGCCTCGAGAGATTGCCCACTGGCCATCTAACTCCTCGATAACACATCGCCATGGTGGCCGGTTGAGTTGATCGACCCGAGCGGCACCTGTTCAGGTTCAGGATGTCCGCCCAAGGCCGTCCACCACCTGCCAGCCTTCCTCCTCTTCCCGATGAGGCTTCTGTCCCCTTCTCGTCCTTGTTCGACAACTTCGATCTAGCCACGGTCGATTCAACAGTTCAGTTTGCCAATAGAAGCATCTTTATCGCCTCAGATGGTCGTCGGTACCTCTTCCAGAGCATACCCGAGTCGGATACGCCAGCCGCTTCTCCGACCAGCTCAACTGCTCCGAGTAGCATACAGCCAGTTACAAACCCACAGTCGCCGCACGAGTTACACGACCGCAACAATGCCTCTCTCAGGGGACGACAGATGTCAAACGCGAGTTCGCGATCACAGGCTTCCAGTTTCCGGACAGCGCACAGTGGGCGTTATAACGTATCCCCTGCCGCCTTAGATGTAGTAGCCGGACCTCAGTCCGCCATCACTCAGGACGTCACCAACATGATGTCCCACCTCAGTATCAACAACCACTTCAACGGTGCGGCACCATACTTCGGAGAGTCTGACGGGGGCGTAGGACTTGCCGAGGTTCTGACGGAACGTGACACGGATCCATGGATTTCCGAGAGTCCTGTTGACAACAGACCAGCCTCTCCCCGAACCGCTTCCAACCAACATCGCCTCGAATCTCATCACTCCTGTAATCAGTCCACATACATGCGTACATCAAGTCTAACCGCCGGCTTGAGCACGCCAGCTCAGGCCATTCATAATGAAGGCCATCAAGTCGACGGTATCAACTACGGCGGGTTTGTGACAGGGGCGAACTTTGCTTCTTCACAAGGACCTCGTCGACAGGCACCGCCTACGGGACCAGTCCTCGAGTCCTTTATGGAATCCTCATATCCTCATTACCCCGCGTCTCCAACGTCTCCGATCAGGCACTCTTCGATTCCGTACTCGCCTACATCGCCCGTCTTGTCGCCTGACTACGAGAAAGAATTTGTTAGTTCTGATGGCGCATATGTCTATTCGAGCTCACCTCACTCGGTAGTTCACACGCCGCCCTCCTCGTACCATGACCGCGGATGGAGAGGTAGTGGGAGCGGAGTGTTTGTTGGAGCTGCTCAGAATAATGTGGTCAATATCGGGACTTCAACTAACCGAATTGACACCCGAACCGCTGTTGTTGTGGTTCCGGAACGACATGCTTATTCTTTTTCGAGCGATAGTAGGAGTACAGGCCGAGATCACGTACTGCCCGGGGAGGATATTTTGTTTGATGGGTTAGTTATGTTTTGTGTCCGGTTTCGAGGGATTGCTGCTAACAAAGACCTCGAAAAGGCCAGTTAAGAGTGCACCAACACTTGCGTCCTCGGCGTTTGAAGATGGAGAGCTCAAGATTTTCCGAAATACGACGACGAAAGATCTGAGGTTTCATTGCAGGGTCGGCACATATTCCGAGACCTTTTGGAGTAAGTTTTCACCTTTTATGCTATACATCATAAAAACACATTAGCTAACCCTGCTAATAGTCAAGGCAAGAAACGCCCAACTAATCCCCATCTACGCCTACGACCCCCGCTTCCTCAACGTCATCTGCCTCCACGACAAAGAGACCGAAAAGGGCAACCCAGGCTACATGAACTCCTCTCCCATACCGGGCACAGGAAACGGCGGACACCCAAACGGCATCTACCAATTCCCCCGCCTCGCCGACCTCTGCCACTTCCAAGCCCAACTCACCGGCGAAAAGGTGTTGCTGGATATCAGCAACGTCAAGCTTATCCGTCTCTCCAGGGCGAACAATGGCGCAAGCGACACTTACTCGAGCGTTCGTCTGCAGATTTGGCACGAGGATCCAGATTCCACAGGCAGAAGAAGGGGGATGCAATCGGATAAGGCGAGTTTTGTGACTGCTGGTACGGCTTTGTCGGGACCGCTACGCGATAGACAGGTTGCTAGTTCGAGCAAGTTGGTTGTTTACTTGGGACGGTTGGGGGAGTATGTGCAGACGTTTATTACAGATGATATCGAGCTAAAGGCGGAGGGGCAGACGAAGGTTAGGCTGAGGCCGAGGAGGGCGGGGGTGTTTAGTAGGGAGGGGAGTAGGTGGAAGGGCATTAAAGGTTTGTTTTCTCAATACGCTCATACGCTCTCAGCTATTCCGTGGCTTAGTGAGGTAACTAATGGATTGCCATCACACAGCACACATTGAACAAAGAGGCGACTCAGAAATGGCCGGGTTTACTATCGACGGCCAACCACCTAACCCAGATGCGGAGTACGGGTATGATCTTTACAAGATGTTTGAGATTGAGTTTGAGAACCCGCCTAGTAAGTTACCTTCCCTCACCTCCCCTTACCGAAAGTATTTCTGGCCAGACCTTAAAAAAAAAAAATGCTAACAAGGGTGGTGGTCATTCAAGGCCAAGACAGCTTCATCCGGCGATGGGGGGAAGTCATTGCCGAACGCCGACAGCAGAGGGAGAAATTAAAGGTTATTCAGGAGGAGTTAAAGGCCGTAGGTGGGCTGTATCCGAAGACGGCTATGGAGATTCGGATGTGATACTACCACGGGCACATGGGCATAACTCCGAAGTCTAGGTCTAGGGCAAGTTGGAAGAACAGGACAGGACAGAGCTGGGATATAGTATTCTTGTATAGATCTTTCTGGTAGGTGGACTTATCACTTACTTGGGGGATCTACCTCCTTCTAGGTGAGCGGGGAGTCAGGATCGGATCAGGTCATGGGTTTTGCATTGTGTTACCAGATACCAGGAGGATATGAGTTTGTGTGTATTCATTACAATATTGATGTAAAGCGGGTTATGTACGCCCTGCATAATTTTCCTGTACCTATCGCGGCCGAAAGAACTTGATGCCTACGTCAATGTTCACACGGACTCAGTCGCAACAAAGATAGGGACTTTCGGCTGTAGAGAAGCCAGTCTGCTACGTAATCAAGAGTCAACACAGCTAGACAGCCAGCCTTTGGAGTTTAGAACGAATAAGAACCTCGGAACACTGAGCTTTAGCGATGGTTACCCGATTAGGCCATCGGCGAAAGTGATTATTGGAATCGTGCAGCAGGAAAAAATAAGCTACCCATGACCTGCATTCCTCACCTCGCCAAGATCAGGGCTCTAGGCTTAAAGGGGCAAGGTGATGTATCACTCACTGTGGCCCTGTGGGAAAGATGGGGGGTTTCTGGGGTGAAGCCTTGGGGGAACTGGCGAAGCTTCTGATCTCTTTCTTTTCTTACAGTTTCAAGCCACTTGAACGTAATCGAAGACCGAGAACTTCATCTTTGGTGAAGAACACAAGTAGATTACATTCTCAGCAGCCCGCAAATTAAAACTCGGATCTGGTGTCTGGTGTCCCCTATTCTACTGTCTGTCTGGCGGTGGTGTTGCTGCCGATCACAACGGAAAACTGCGAGGAGCCCGAAAGCACAGCGTTTCCGCTGAGAAACCCCAAACAGATTGCAACTGAACGTTTGTTTGTAACTCAGTCAGCGGGGTGTTGTCTTGGCTACCATCACGATACCAGGCTACCTATCACAGGACTCACTGACACTGGCGAACGAGCAGAGTCCCCTACAGCTAGCTCCCCAGCTCCCACACTTTACAAACTTGCATCGTCCTGCACGCCTCTTTTGTCGGGATTGGAGGGGACTTGGCATTCGCTGTGGGAGCGACGGTGGCAGGGCGATGGGGCGGGAAAGCTGACTGTGAGTTATCGGCAATATTTGGATATCCTGGGCCATCATCCTCTTCACAGCCGCGTCCTAGCCACGAGGAAGGGCTCGTTCTTCATTTCTTCCTTTCCAACTTCCATGCTTCTTGCAAACGGACCGAACCGGATCTCACGTTGTCTCTGCGTGTCTGCCTCGCTCGCTCGCCCGCTAATCAGTCGTCAATGAACAACACTGCTCCTTGCTGCTGGCGCTGTTGCTGCTGTGTGATGACGAGTAGGTAACATCAATAAGGCTCTGAGCTGCAGTTATCCAGTGGTCTCAGTGGTCTCAGTGGGTGTAACTTGAAAGAGTTCAGTTCACGAAGAAGAGCACAAGAAGGGACTGAAGGCGAATTGACAAAGGTGAGAAAGTTAGCTTAACCATCCTCCCATCCTCGAGTGAGATCTCCCCATCTGCTTTACGCTTGTGTGGCAGCTGTGGCTCGTGTTACCCTCTCTTTTCACTCGGCTTTCTCTTCTTTTGAGCATCTTCATTGACCATCCCCCAGGATTGTAGACCCCCATGCTCGATTCGTTTACCGTGGGATACACAACGAACGGGTGTCCAGGTGGTTTTGCGGTTGTGAGACCTACAGACGTCTAACCTTGAACGAAACCTCTAACGCACGTTGGCCTGGACTTGTCAAGTTGCGCCTCAGCTGCGACCATCCGGTTGTTCTCCTTCTCTTGAGGGGTTCACTCAATTACCTCTACTTCTTCGTAGCTGATTCGCTACATCCGTAGACTGGGATTTGGATGAGCTGAGCCGCATATTCTTCCTTCGAGCTTCGGTCTTTGGGAAGATCTTCCGAACTGTCTGGAAGAGCCACCCTTCACAGATTACTGGTCAATCAAATCATCGAAAGAACATCAACACTCATACAGTCGAACGGGACTGCATACAAGCCCTCGCGGTCGTGGTGCGTTTTGGGTTCGTTGTGTTCAGCCGCATCATCACTCCCCTCGGTTTCGGTCATCAACTTGGACATCCCGTGGAGTCGGTCTCTCAGCCTCAACTGAAACCAAGACAGGCAATAAAATTAAGATGAGATGAACGAACCAACAATATTCGAACAACCCATCCACTCGAAGGATCCGGAGGTAGGCGAGGATGCCATTTATATGCCGGAGTATGGAGCGAATGGGAGGGGTCCGTCGCGGATTGGCGAGGAGGGAGAGGAGGAGGATGATTTTAGGGATTATGTGTTTCCTGAAGGTGAGTTGAACTCCTTCAGGCTCTACTAATTCTTTCGCCTCTCTTCAGTCTCTCTTCAGCCTCTATTTGATTTGTTTTAACCATCTCTTCGTCTCTCTATTTACCTTTCTCTCACCTCTCTCTTCACCTCCCGCTAATTTGCCCCCATAATAGAGCGAAAGCTAGGAACATGGTCTACAGCATTCCTTATCATCAACCGCGTCATCGGCGCCGGCATCTTCTCAACCCCATCATCCATCATCCACAACACTAATAGCGTCGGCGCTACTCTCCTCTTCTGGGTATTAGGCGGTGTAATGACATTTTGGTGAGTTCCATCCTTCCTTTAACCCTTTCACTCGAAAAGCAAGCTAGCTAACTCCCATTCTCAACCACACAAAGCGGGCTAGCCGTTTACCTAGAATTCGGCACCGCCATTCCTCGTTCCGGTGGGGAAAAAGTTTATCTCGAACGCGTCTACCGCAAACCCAAATACCTAGCAACCTGCATCTTTGCCGTGCAATTCATCCTCTTCGCCATCTCCACCGCCGGCTCCATTTCCTTTTCTTCCTACCTCCTCCGCTGCGTCCTCGGTGGCAGCAGCAGCAGCAGCACTTCCGGCCAAGCCCAAGAAGAAGCAACCAAATACGACGGCACCTGGCTAAACCGGGGCATCGCCGTAGCAGCCATCACAGTCGTATGCCTCATCCACGCATTCCTTCCACGATTGGGCATCTGGCTGTCCAATGGTTTGGGGGTGTTCAAGTTGGTGTTGTTAAGCTTGGTGGTTTGTACCGGGTTTGCGGCGTTGGCGGGGAAGATGGAGGGGGAAAGCCCGAGGAATTTTGGGAGCTTTGATGGACCGGGAGATGCCACTGGAAATGGAGACGATCAGACGGATGGGATGGGGAAGGATGTCGCGGGCAGTGCGGCGGGCTATGCCTTGGCGCTGTTGCAGGTTTTGTATAGTTACGGGGGGTGGGAGAATGCTAATTATGTGAGTATTGATCCGGGGGAAATGTGTGGGAGTGGTGGGAGTGATGGTTCATGGTGATGCTAACGTGTTGTATAGGTGTTGAGCGAAGTGAGGGATGCGCCGAGGACGTTAAGACTGGCGGCGCCGATTGCCATCGGGACGGTCACGGTCCTTTATGTCCTTGCGAACATTGCCTATGTGAGTAAAACCATGCACTCCTGGCCTTCCATCTCTGACCTGACAAACGACACAGTTCGCCGCCATGACCAAAGACGAACTCTCCAAATCCGGCGTCGTCCCCACCGCCATCTTCTTCACCCGTGTCTGGGGTCCCTCGGCCTTTACCGAGCGCGTCATGCCTCTCTTCCTCGCCCTCTCCGCGCTCGGCAACGTCTTCGCCCAATCCTTCGCCATGCCCCGCGTAAAGCAGGAGCTCGCAAAGGAAGGGACCCTCCCGTTCTCCCGGTTTTGGGCGAGCGACTGGCCCGAGCAACAGTCGCCCACGGGCGCCATTTTGTTGCATTGGATCTTCACCGTGGCCTTGATTCTCGGATCCAGCACCAAGGATGTGTACCAGTTTTTGTCAAACATCTTTACCTACTCGGGTAACTGGATCAAGGTCTTCCTTGGGGTGGGGCTGTTATATCTCAACTTTACGCCGAGCGAGAACTGGGCGACGCCAGAGAATAAGAGATTCCATAGTTATCCCGTCTTGACGGTCTTTTGGGTTGTTGGGCTGCTGTATACCTGCGCGGCGCCCTTCATCCCGAATAAGCTGCTGACCAAGGTTCATTTTTCCGTGGTGCCGGCGCTGGGGACGGGCATGTTGGTTATTGGCGTGGTGTATTGGGCTGTTTGGGCCAAGGTGTTGCCGGCGTTTGGGTTCTCTATACAGCACGAGGTGGTGGTGTTGCCGGATGGGAGTGAGAGGGTCAAGTACAAGAGGGTGAGGCCGAGGGGAGGGAGAGGTGGTGCGAGGAGGAGGAGGAGGAATGGGGGAAAGGGAGGGGGAAGAGGAGGAGGGACGACTGTTGTGTGGAGGTGATACACTTGTTGGTGTTTTGATGTACAACGTCTGTATATCAATGATTCGCGTCTTCGTTTCAGAAACAAGATAAAAAGGGGATTTGTTTACTTTGGATGGAGTTTTTGTCCCTTTACCCCTTTTTTTTGAGCAAAGCCCCTTTTCGGATGGCGCAAGCATTCGATCTACTTTGACGGGTGGAACTGAGTGTCTGATCAACATGCCGTTGGGTTAGATCTTCGTGTTCACTTGAATCCCCAATACGAGATAGACCACTGATATATTGTGGGTGTCAAAAAGTTCAACTTGACTTGCCAATCCAACCGCCAAGACGAAACAGAGCCGATAGGAACACTGTTTCAGACGCCAAGTGCCTGTAAGGGAAAAGCTGTGGACGGACACTGCAGCCGAGGCGGACAGTCGGCACCGCAGGGCAGGTGGGGAACGGGACGCGGGGCTCCATCGGGCCTAGCGGAACCCCGTTCAATGGCGGTAGGTTCAGTGGGCTGCGGCCCCTGACAGCCAAGTTGACCACCTCCACCTTCGGAACACTTGACACTAGCGAGAAGTGGTTTTGGTGTCCTTCTTGGGAATCCCGGCATACCCATGATTGGACTGGCATTACCAACAACACCACATTGAATTCAGTCCATCACCCCAACAACGAGTAGTAACAAAGTGCCGTCAGCCATGCTCCAGCCCTACGCCGTCGACTCCGTTCATGTTCAAGTCCGATGAGGCATCGCTGCGCATGCATGCCTTGCCCTCTGTATCCGCAAAGTACCAGTACCAGCTCCAAGTTCCAAGTAGCTCCCGTCTAGCTGCTGCTCGATTCTCCCACCTACGCCTCGCTTCATACATTTCAGCCTCTCAGGCTCGACTCTTTCCTCCCATAATTCCCGAGTCGATCCGCGGTCGACCCTCGTTGCGCCATAACCAATGTCTTGGGACTTGTTAAAGCGGTTCCTCGAGAGCGACGTCTTCAACCAAAACCCCTTTCTCTCCGTCTCCTATCTCTCGTCAGTCAGCCATTTTGCCAAGCATTCGCTACCCCTCCTCCTCCTCCTCCTCTCCTCCTCACTGTGAAGGCCGGGAGTTACTAACATGACCGCATCGCCAGACGATATGCCGACCACATAGGAATTCACTATGTGCTGTGCAGCAAGCTGCGCCAGTTCCCCTACGAGGACATCGAGTTTTTCCTCCCTCAGCTATGTCACCTTGTCATCAGCATCGACAATGAGTCCATGGCCCTGGAGGAGTTCCTCCTCGATCTATGCGAGGAGTCGGTTACAGCAGCCTTGTTGGTGCGCAACCCTGTATACACGCTTTACACGACCACGTTGCTGATATCTCGCCCGGCCGCAGACTTTCTGGCTCTTCCAGACATACCTACACGACCTATCCTCTAATCCACAGGCCAATGCCTTCAAAATATGCCAGAGAGTGTACAACAAGGTGCAGCATATTGTCTTCGGCGTTTCCGACAGTGCAAGGAACGAGAAGATTACGGAAAACGCATTGCCCGTGACGGTCCTAGGGAGCTTCGTTCTCGCCAGTATCGCCGCCCCGTTTCTCCCTCATTGGGCTGGCCCGCTGGCCGTTGCGCAAGCCAGAAAACCCCG
>HF970601.1:140965-155963 GCA_000604205.2 Neurospora africana FGSC 1740
AGTGGCATGGTCATCCGACCCCGTCCCCGGGCCATATTCGAAATCTGCCCGCCGCGAATCCAAATTTCTACCCGCTCGCCCTTCCACTTACAGCTTCAAACCATCACTCATAACTCATCACCCTCATCAACGACACTTCCTCTACTTAATGCCCGTGGTGCATCCCTCCCATCCCCCCACCACCACCTCCTCCCCCTCCACCAGCACCCACCCCAAACATCCCCGAAAAACTATCCAATCCCCCACCGCCCAACGTCCCTCCAAGACCGCCCAGCGTGTCCGCCCCAATCTCCGGCGGCTCCATATTAAACGGCATGAACCACGCCGAGCTCGGCTCGTTCGAGAACGCTGCATGCAACCCGTCTGACCCATCCCTACCACCCTCACCTTCATGCCCCCCTCCCCATCCCCCAGCGCCGCCGCCGCCGCCGCCTACCAGCCCTGGCTCATGGTGTAAGCCGGCAGCTGTGGGACCGCCGTAGGCGCCAAAGACGAGCTGTCGGTCTAGGTGGCTCATGCCGTGGGCGTGAGCGGCGCCGAGGTGGGCCGGGAGGGAGAAGGGGTCGGGAGGGAAGAAGGAGGCTGGGTGGTGATGGGCGAGGTGGGCGTGGGAGACACCGACGGGGGAGACGGGGGAGAAGTGTGCTTGTTGTTGAGCTTGGACGGAGAGGGGGTTGAAGGAACCGGGTGGACCGCCGGGGCCGGGGCCGGGGCCGCTGGTTTGGATGGGTGAGGGGCCGGGGCCAGAGAAGGTGCGTTGGTGTTGCAGGCGGGCGGCGTGGATTTGTTCGGCGGTTGGTGGAGGGTGTTGTTGATGTGCGGAGAAGTCGGTTTGGATGGGGTCGGGGCCGTTGGGGTGGTTCTGCTGTGGTAGGCCGCTAATCTTACGTGACATGGCTTTGCGCTTGAGTTGTTGTTGTTGTTGTTGGGCTTGTTGCTGCTGTCGTGATGTTGCTGACCCGTTCACGCTACCCCCGTCCCCACCGCCGGCTTGTGGGGAGAGCGTGGTGAAGAACTCCTCGACTGTGTGCAGCTCGGGCTTCTGTTCCAGAACTGCATCGTCGCCTTTCTCCTTCTTCTTGTAGGTGGCGGGGTCGAGGAAGTCGGACTGCGACACACCGTGGGGATAACGGTCGAACCAGTCGCCGTATTGGAAGATGGATGTCGGGTTCTCGTTTGCGGGTGTTCCCTGCCTCGCAGCATCGGCACAGGTCCGATACTGCTCCCGTAGGTTCTCTGACATCCAGTGGAACATGCCCCAGTACTTCTTCATCTTGGATAGGAACTTGACGTTGGTAGCTAGGTTGCGCTTCGATGTTGCCTCTAGCGTTGGGTTACCCGAGAAAATTCCAAAGATGTGCACGGTACTGGACAGGAAGGCACAATATCCTGTAAAGGGAGCGGTCACAAAGTGTGATTCAGCATCCTTCAACAGCTCCGATACCCTGTTAGCAGCAGCGAATGCTTTGGCTCCTGCTTTCGTTACGAAAGCCTTGGGGATTTCCTGTTCCGGTTGGCCCCGAGGGGACGAAACGGCAAACCTGTTCATGAACAAGATATTCTGCTGGATTGCGATGTGAAGGAACAGGAACTGGTTGGCCATGTTGTCGGTTTCGTGCAGGTGTAGATTGTCGGGTGTGTATAGCAAAGAGTCAGGCAAATCAGTCAAGATATCCTCTGTCTGTTTGATGAGTTTGGCGTAACCGGATTCGGGACTCCACATAGGATGAGGATCCAACTCTCTGCCTCCTTGGTTGAGATAGTTAATAATTCTACCCCAGAGAGAAATTGCCTTGATCATCCAGGCCGCAACACCCAGGTTGTCTCTGGCCATTGAAGCATCTTGGTCTTCTAGAAGTGGTTCCAGCACCTCGCCACGCAGGGTTTCTGTTGGACCTGGCATGTCGTACTGGAAGTTCTTTTCCTTAATAGGCAGCGGGACCTGTAACGTCTCCTCCCTTATGAACGTGGGCCGGTCTGTGCCTGAGGAGTTGAAGCGATCCATCAGGAAACATGCCCACATGGTCCTCCTCCGGATCTCGCGATCGATGAAGCTGAGCTGTGTTTTCCCTGCTTGCCGTACGGGATCGTGCTCCAGGTCTTTGTGAAGCTGTAGTGCAAAGGCCATACGGATGGCCTGGCCGCCCAATGACCAGCTACGGCCACCATGGCATGTGCCAAACTCGTGTAGACCTAGAATGAGCAGACATGTGAGAATGGTGATATTGGGCCATTCATATCTCTTTGTCACTATATCGCGCGCTGCGGCCGCCCACTCTTCGCCGCGGAGGAAATTCGGGCTTGAGTTCAGTTTCGGATGGTTCGAGAAACGTGCCGCGATGGCGCAGACAGAGAGGATTAGAACGGGGGGTAAAGCGCCGGCCCTGTATTAGCGCAGTTGTTAGATGATATGCATTAAGATGTCTAGTGTGGGAAACATACTTCAGCTTCCTCATGAAGCTCGGTTTGTGAAGAAGGTGGTAGGCCTGCCCATAGATGTTTTCAAAGTAAACTTCGGCAAGGTGTTCTTGTATTTCCTTGGATGGTAACGCATCCCCGCCTTCCAGCAATAACTTGCTTTCCTCGGTCTCCTGGATATGGATCGTAGCGGTCCTGTTTGGCGCGTCAATCTTGGACTTTGAAGGCCCGCGAGCCCAATTTTCCAAATCCGAGCCAAATGCTTCGTCCGCGCCGCGCTTCTTGTTGGCTTGTTTCACATTGTTCAAGGTCCCCGGTATGGCAGGCTTGACCACGGCCCTGGTAACGTTAGAGGCACCCTCCTGTTCAGACTTAGGTACGATCTTGATAATCCGCTCCTCCATTCGCTTTAGTCGCTTGTCCAACATAGCCATGTAGTCGGTTCGTGGTGCGGCCTTGCGGGCTGTGACCTTGTAAACGCACGGGATTCGCGATCGGAGACAGTGCTTGCACGCGGGTTTCTCGCCCGAACACCGGATCTTCTTGCGCCGACATGCTATACAAGCCAATGGAAGACGCTTTCGTTCCTTTCCGGCTTTCGTCTTGAGCTCGCTCCATGCGGGCGTATTATCCGTTTTGTCACCCTTGCCCTTTGGTGCCGAGCCATCAACAGAGCCAGCAGTCGCAAGACCGAATTCATCCATTGTTTCCTCAAGCGAATTACCAGCATTCTGATTGCTATCTGGGGTATTACTTTCGGACATATCCCTGCTCTGCTGCCGCTGTCCGCCGTTCCCGGTGTTTGCGCCATTATCATTATAGGTCGAGGTCTGTACCGTGATTGAGTTCATGGACGGTGCGTGGGAAGTTGTCGAGAATACCTCGGGGGCATGGTCGTCGAAAGCAGTGGAGCCAAGGCCGGCCATCGGCGAGCCATCTAAGTCGTCGTCATAGTGGAACTGGAAATCGGCAAAATGGTTATCGACCAAATCGTGGGCAGCATGAATGCTGCCCAGCGCGTCATTGGAGGTATCCAGCTTGTCGAGAGGGTGGGTTTGGAAGGCGGCAGGGTCGGAGTGCGGCGGGTGACCGTGGGTGTCACCGCCAGCGGGCGCAAAGTCGAGGTCGATGGCGGATGAAAAGTTGTTGTTGCTGAGAGCTTGCGAATCGGCCGGTGGCATTGGGAAAAGAGGGAAAAAGAAAGTTTGCAGACTGGTTCGCCAGAAAAACCCGACTTACGGCGGCGGGATCTGATCGAAAGAAGGTAGCACCGCCCTATAACGGACCCGGGGAACGGAAGCTGGGATGCTGTCGTAGGTAGGCCAGCAGTGGCCAGGATGGTGATTTGCACTCCGGGGGCTCTTTAGGCTCTTTCAGCACCGAGACTCGAGGAATTTGGGATGCAGGAATTGGCGAACTCCACACTTATTGCCCCGAAGACTCCTTCAGAGTCTCCACGAGACTCCAGAAAGGCTCCAACGGCCGGCTCCAATCACCCCAAGAAACTAGCAACAACACTGCTCCACTTCTCCTCGATCTAGGCTGTACTGGAGACTGTACCTATTCTCAGATGCCAGGCGGAGAAGGGGTCACTGCGTACCGGTGAATCAGTATCGGAGGCTCAGGGTGTGTCCATGTCCCTGGCCGAAAGAAGAGATAGTCAAATGGTAGCAAGTATACAGAGCTTTGCGTGATAATATGACTGGTAAAGTGCTGGATAGAGTGAGGTAGAGAGAGAGGATGAGCCCTGAGGGGAGGGGCTTGGGAGCGCGGTTCTCGGCACCCCGGAAGGAAAGGCAGGCTGACTAACTAAGTAGTGTATTGGTGTGGTTGTATGTATGGGAGACCAACTGGGGTGTGTAAGTGGGCTTACCTGAATGGGAACGGGGATGGGGGCCTGAGGGGATGGGATGTTGGTGTACACTATCAACCCCAGGATTTCACTTCCACAGATGTGCTTGTTCGTGGATGTGTATGTAGTGTATGTTGTTAACGAGTAAGTTGAGCGTTTTGTCTCTGGGCATTTTGTTGCAACTTCTTCGGCTTCGTGGATCGCCATGACAAGTCTAGCATAAAATCTGCGGCCCACATGGTGGGAAAGCGTTTTCGGCGTCAATTGTGGAGTTATACCAGCTGGCCGTTTCAACGTCTCCGGCTGCGTCTTGCCCGTGTGCTTGAGCTCATTGCGGGCGGGCTCACTGGGGTGAACGCCGATTGAGCGGAGAGCAGAGTGGTAGGGGCATCAACGTCCATTCAGGAACCGTCGAATGAATGGCGGGAGCAGGGATGCCTTTCTGTAACAGCTACCGTAGGTAGTCACCCGCTGACTCTTCTCAGAACTCTGCGTATGTCTTTGTCCGTATTACCACAGCAGTATTCTTTGTACGCCGCAGCCAAATCTTTCTCGTGACCAGCCACACAACAGGCTGGACCCGATATTGGGTGTGTACTGCGTATGGCGTGGTCTTGTTGAAATCTACAGCTATTCTGGCGAGAGCCACAGACAAGAAGACCTCAGCCGGAAATAGGGGCACACTCAACCGCCAAGAAGACCGGCTAGAGGTTCGTGCAGGTGAACATCCACAGGAATCGGTCACTTGAGGCTTTTACTGCGCAGATGCAATATATCCTGGGATGTGTGAATTTGTAAGAGACCGAGCTAGCCAAGATATATCGACCGTGGAGAAGGGGCTGGCCAGCAGGAACAGCAGGAACCAAAAACAAGTCCCACGTCTGGCGAACCGATTCGATACTGACCTGCGCAAGATTTAGACATGGAGAGATCGCCCGCGTTAGGCCGTTGATGATTCGCTGGAAAGACAGCCGAGTCTTGTGTGTGATTGGTCCGCGGTGGCAGACCGCAACCTCAGCATCGATACTGCATTTCTCCATGTTGAATGCTGCTGCAACTTTCCGCTCTTTCCATTGCGCCTGCATTGGCAGATGCACCGTCATGAGATTCATGGGTTCTGCTGCCTTGGCAGACGAGCCAGCAGTTATAGGGTTCTCATGTCCACATTCTCTGGAGACCACATGCCCGCAAAATCGTGGAGAGAATAAGCTTCAAACAGGCCGTTGTCTAAGCCCTGGGCATGCTGGCGAACCAGGGAGCCAGGGTATCTCCTGAGAAGGTGTCAAGCATGGATCTTGTCTCTCCGACTCCGACGCCACGGTTGCTGCCGCCGCTCACCTCGTGGCAGTTTTTGACATTCGGGACCTAGAGAGGTTTTACCATCAGCCTAAACCATATGGGGGGAGGCGCTAACCACGGAAGGCCAGAGTTGAGCTCTTAAAAACGAGGGAGAGCCTCAACAGGAGCTGTCAACATTCCTACACTAAACAGGCCGAGTTTGTGAGTGTGCAAATGGTGCCAAATTCCGAGAATATGCCGGGATTGGTGAAAACTGCCAGCTTCACAGATGAAGCAATGGGATCGATTGTCGGAAAATTGAAAATGACATGACAAAATTCTTGATACCTGTAGGGTAAAAATCAAATTTCCAAGGCAAGAAAGGGAAAATTGCGAAGGTCCTATTCAAGAACAGTAGAACGGTGAGTGCATGGTATCGAATGAGAGTCCAAACGGGCAGGAACGAGCAGTTCAGGGCGGGCGGGCTATCAACTTCCATGTTAAGGAGTGGAGTGCATCAAGCCCCGTTCCTTCCACTTCACCTTCTCACGAGATAAACAAATTTGCAGTGGTCTGTGTCGCTTTATTTCACAGGATTGCAGGCGCAGTTGATGGGATGCGATCCTACTTACCATGGACTTCAGAAGCCAGAGGTAGATTTAGGCAAGTCATCCACACAGAAGTCCCCTTCGGACCATGACTGAATGAGCCCCTCCTTGCGTATAGCAGGGTTAATAAACCAAGATCCCGATTTCGCGCCTCATGCTCCCGTGTGGCCTTTACCCGGAGCCTACTGCAAAGCGAGGACTCGCGGAGTGATGACGGGATTCTGATCAAACTCCGTTCCTCTTCCGACCATGCTCCTCTCTCTCGCTAGAAACCCCCCTCAGATATTCCCCCCGACTTAATCTCTTTCTCAAGTACGTTTTCATCAACTCTCGCCTTGCTTAGTTCCGTCCCTCTCCTATTATTCCGGGTAAGCCCAACTCTCTTTGACGTTGCAAGCGCTCCGCATATGGGCATAGAGGGGCCACAATCTGCAATGTTTCGCATGTCGTGCTCTCTCGCGTCCTCTGCGTTTGAAGCGTCACATTGGGTGGGAGCAGCAGCAAGAGGGTGTGGGCAAGGCGTGACAAAAGGCCAGGCATCAACAGCGTTACACTGCTCGATTCCATCCGTCTGCTCGTTTCTTGTTTCTAAAAGCTTGTTGCACAAATACCACGCTACAAACAATCGGGAACTTGCAACAGCGGAACATCACCTAACGAAGCCAAGCAGCACATGACTCTCTTCATCAATGCTGGTACTATGGCTTTTCGATCAGCAACCACTTCAGAAGCTTTCTGCACCAATACCCAGACAATATAGCCTCCCGTCGGGTTTTCAGTCCATGGAAAAGAACCGAGTGGTTGATTCAACGGGCTCAAACCGACCCCTTCCCAATTCGGCCGCTTGAAGATGACAACACTTCAGTGCTATCCAGTCTTGCCAATCTCTGGATATTACCCTTCTGCATTGCAGAGTTGCGTTGGCAGCCGTCCGCTTACCGACCTGCCTCTTTGCGCTGCTACACTGAGTGACTAATTAACGACCCGCCGAGGTGTGGAGGGGTCTCTATTCAGTGGATAGATGTTGCGCAACAGAACAAGGTCGGTGTTATCGAGAAATAGAGTTGTTGGGATATTCAATTCAGACAATTTTTCACAGCCACTCCCGGACCAGTCATTATCCCTATTCGACAACCTGGCTGACGAGATAAATGGATGCTCTTCGGAGCTTGAATATGATTGTTGTACCAGTCATGCTTTTGAGGACCGTTGTGCGGCCGATTTACGAAGTATCATGTCATCTTATCTCGAAGGATTCACGGTGCAGAATCCTTCCGGATGCGAAAACCACACCCATGTCCCGTTGCCACACAGAAGCGAAAAAGTTACTAATCAAGTTTGGTGCCTCCGAGAAAGATTTCAGAGGGAAAATGAGAAAACATCCTCCTCTTACTCTCAAGAAAAGAACTAAGTGAGGGTTTGATAGTAAGTAGATGATAGCAAGCCTGAGTTGCCTGTTTTTGCTGATATCGGATACCTCCTCTTCGCTACCTCCCACCAGCGTTTCCAGAGGGCCAAAGGGTAGCAAAAGTGCAAGCTGACGCTACTTCAAAGCCTAACGAACGAGTTACAGTGACAATGGTAACACAACCAACATATGGAGGCTGCATCTTGTCAGCCCGGGGAAGCACCTTAGCTTATGTGCATGGAAGGCTAGACATACCCTGACAAGCTCCTAGTAGACTGGTACACTTTCAGTTTCTCCAGAAAAGGCAACTTGTCCGATTCACAGTATTTGCAATTCATCTCAGATTCAAGGGCTCTTCAATACGGTGAGGGAAAGCTCAAGTAAAGTAGCAGTAGCGTTTTCACTAGACACCGTGGGTCTTCTATAGGTACGAGTTCGTTCACACCACGGGCTTACAACCAAGTCAACACAAAGGTACCTTTCGGACTTAGAGGCTGACTCCGAAGAAGGATTCTTGTGCACCATCCATCAACCGCGTAAGTACACCAGGAATGACCCTAGTATCAAACGTCGGATGGCGTCTGCTTGGACTTTGTGTCCCGTGATCCACCTACATACCCGTCCACTCATTCATATCAGAAAGTTGAATTGAAAATCGGAAAGGGCTGGAAAGCTGCTCATGGTAGGGGCAATAATTCCCATGTTTTGGGTAATGGGATTTTGGGGCTGGTTTGTAGAGAGAGATGATGGAAGAGTGTAAGTAAGCAATGCTAGAAGATGGGAATTTGACGGTGCTGCCGGTTGAGCACTCCTGACCCATTCGCTGCCTGGTAGAGACCAGGTATTGTTGGTTCAGAATAGCTTGTAGTTGGAACGTTTGAGAGGTCTATGTTTGGGTAAATGGCGAGTGGGTTGAGGGGTACGGTATTGACTGCTTCGTATGTGGACTTCCCTGTCGATGAAGTTGTCTTTAGGAGTAGGTTTTGGGCTTGGATATTAGTAGCCCAGTCGGACACCGAACCAAACAAAGGGCCAATATAGAAATGCCCTCTTGGAAACAAGGCGATTATGCCTAAGGGAAAACTGTTATAAGGCTATACGAAGGGGATGCCCGTTTTTGGCTCGCTGGTTGTTCCACCAGCAACATTGGAAGAGGCCACGGGTAGAGTGTTGCTTCTGATCAGGAGAGAACGACAACAAACACCATCCTAACGAGGCACCGACTACCTGGGATCCGAAGACGAAGTGCAGATTGAGAAGCACCGTCGGGCAATGGTATAGCAGGTTCTAACTTTCTATGATTTCTCCGTAACACCACGATGCAAATACGCCCTGGACTCTAGAATACACTAACAAAACAAAGCCCTGAACAAAACAAACACAACCACCACTTGACCTAACTACTCTGACAACCAGACTGCCAGTGAAGCACTTTAGGCAGCGACCTTCTCACCGTCCTTCTTGTTCTTGCTTCTCTTCCTCTTCTTTTTCCTCTCTCCCTCGATAATATTATCCACGCCCTCTTCACCAACGGCAGTCTCCTTCTCCTTCTTATCACCCTCCTCCTTCTTCTTCTCGCCACTCTTCTTCTTCTCCTCCTTCTTCTCACTCCTCTTCTTATGCTTAACCGCACCCGCATTCGCACCACTACCCTCATTCTTATTGCCAAGGGGCGTACCATCCTCGTCCAGCGCCTCAAACCCAAACGTAGGGCCCGTAGCTTCGTACTCCCTTCCAAACGTCTCGCGACGCCACTGCCTGAGGCGGGCCTTCTTGCCGAGCTTCTTGCGCTCCTTGCGCTTCTTCTCGGCGTCGCGGAAGGTGGCCAGCTTCTTGAGGCCGGCAAATTCGTTGAGGGCGGCGTCCGAGGGCGCCAACAGGATGTCGCGCGCCGTCATGCCGAACGAGACGGGCGAGGTCTCGCGGTAGCGGAACGGGAACAGGTTCTCCTTGTACTTCTTGTCCTTGGGGGCGGAAAGCGCGCGGGGAGTGTCGAGTTCCATCTTGGTGTCGACCAGAGCTTCGAGCTTGGCCAGCTCCGCCTTGGCTGCCCGCTTGGCGGCTTGCTTCTCCTTCTTGATGTCGGCGGTGGTCTTGCGCTTCTTGGAGGGACGACCTTCGTCTTCGTCGGCGGAGAGGTGGGAGCCGAGTTCGGCGTCGTCGTCTTCGGCTTCTTGGTTGTCGCCGTCGGGCTTGTGGAGGTCCAGATCGGAAAGGACGACGTCGGGCACGTCATCGAAGTCGGGGATGATGTCCTTGATGTCGATGTCGTCGTCCCACTCGGGCTTCTTGGGCAGCTTCTTCTTCTTCTTCTTGGATTTGCCGTCCTCGTTATCCTCGTCATCCTCCTCGTCGCTGCCGGACACGTCGCCTTCTCCCTCGGCGTAGTACTCCTCGCCGAACTGCTTGCGCATCTCCTCCTCCCACCGATCGTTGTCCCAGGCGTCCTCGAGGAACTTCATCCAGTCCTCGTCGGACAGCTCCTTGCCGGTGAGACCGGCAGCCTTCTTGATCTTGGAAAGCTTCTCGGCCGCCTCGTCGATCTTGAGACGACGCAGGCGAGCGCGCTCCTCCTCGCGCTGCTTCTTCTCGGCCTCTTTGCGCTCCTTCTCGAGCTGTCTCTGCTTCTTTCTGCCCGTGAGCTCCTCCTTTCTGACGGACTTGGCGTTGGCCAGGTTACGTGAGTACGTCTTGAGCAGCTCGTTGCTCTTGTTGGGGTCCTCGAAGCGCATGTTGTAGGCGTGCTCGAACTCCTCAGCCATCTCGGGGAAGTTGTCCTCGCCCTCGTCGGACTCGAAGGCCTCCCAACGCGAGCCGTCGGCGGGCGCCCAGGCCTTGGACTGCATGAACTTGGAAAGGAAGTCCTCGGGGTTCTTGTCGGCGTTCTTGACGTCGAGCTCGCTAAGATCGATCGCCTTGGCGCGCGACGGGTGAACGCCGTTCTCGGTAGGCGCCTCCGCCTTCTTGACGGGCTTGATGAAGGCGTCGTCGTCGCTCCACTCTTCGTCTTCGCCGGCAGCGGCATTAATCTCAGACAGAATGTTCTGCTTCAGGTTGGCTTGTTCCTCGGCGTAGGTCTTGGGCTTGGGCGCGTCATCTTCGTCGGCACCGATGTCACCGGCCATGTACCTCTCGCGGTGGTAGTCGCGCAGGGTCATAGTCTTCTCCTTCTTCTCCTTGACGGGTTGGCCCTCGGCGTCGATTGGCGTGTAGAAGACGGCCTCCTTGTCGTAGATGCGGGGGTCTCTCTTTTTGATGGCTTCTAGGGTGGCGTTGATTTCGGCGTCGAGGTCCTCGGTGACAAGGAAGCCCTCATCGTCTTCGGTCTCGTCCTCGGAAGAGTCCTCTTCGTCCTCGTCTTCGCCTAGACCACCCTCCTTCTTGGACTTGAACTTTTCCTCGAGACGGTGGAGTTCCTCACGCTTCTTGTTGTGCTCGAAACGGCGGGCGTACTCCTCGTTGATCTTCAGGTCGGCAGCGGCGCTGAGGGTGGCACCTCCGTCCTGCTCGTCTTCGCTGGAGGCATCGTCGTCGAACAGACCCTTTCTAGGCACAATGGGATCGGTATTGGCGCCTGTGACTCTGGCTTTCGCCGCTTTTGACTTTGGGCGAGGCATCTTGAGGTCGGCTAGATTTGAAGATGTTAGGGGCGAAAGGGTGGAAAGCCAATCCTGGCGCATAGAAGATGGAAGACTCGCGACGTTGACGCCCCCAAAATTTCGTGAACTTTTTAGTGGGGCTCTTCTGGAAGTCCAGTTCCCTACAAGCTGCTGATGTCTGGCCTGGTTGAGTCCAATTTGCCTGCCACCAAACTGTGCACGGTCCACTATATGTGACTATGGATCTTGGCATGGAGGGGAAGTTGGAGTCCACTCACAGCGCAATGGAAGTGAGGGACATGCGACGCCTGCCCATGGCCCGATGCCTGGAGGCGTTCGGTCGTTGGCACACTCCGTCGCACACTGTTTGCTGCAAGTGATCCTGGCTTTCCGACTGGAACAAGCTCCATCCATTTCATTGCTGTCGTCTGCTATCACGTCACTCTCCGATTCCTAACCCGTCAACGATCCAGGGCATCTTCAAACATCTTTTCTTGTCTTCCAACAGGCAGCCGCCCAATATTCTCCGGTCAAACACTGCTCTGTCGCTGTCGCTTTATCAAAGACAGCCATCCCTGTTGTTGTTCTTTGCTGTAGTTCCTCGCTGCCGCAAGCCCCGCCGTTTCCACAATCCATCCGTCCACCCAGAATAATAGCAACATCACACTTCAACGACAATGGCCGATACGAACGCGCCCAAGCCGAGCAGCAGCGTCAAGCTGGTGCTTCTAGGTGAAGCTGCCGTCGGAAAGGTGCGCATTCTTGCTGCTTCAAAACTACCATGCTCGATAAACACAGGCCTAACACAATCGTTCCACAGTCGTCGCTCGTCCTCCGATTCGTCAACAATGACTTTCAAGAGAACAAGGAGCCCACGATAGGAGGTAGGTTCCTGAAGCCATCACAACTTTCTTGGCACCAATCTAGCTGACACTTTTTCGCAGCCGCTTTCCTAACCCAGAAGTGCAACCTGCCTACGAGGACGATCAAGTTCGAGATTTGGGACACAGCAGGCCAGGAGCGCTTCGCCTCTCTGGCGCCCATGTACTACCGCAACGCCCAAGCCGCCCTTGTCGTCTACGACCTGACGAAACCTACTTCGCTCATCAAGGCCAAGCACTGGGTCGCCGAGCTCCAGCGACAAGCGTCTCCCGGCATCGTTATTGCGCTCGTGGGCAACAAGTTGGATCTGACCAGCGACTCGGCCGGCTCTGCCGAGGTTTCCGGAGGCAGCGACGACAATGCGGAGGATTCGGGCGACGCTCGCAAGATCTCGACCGAGGAGGCCAAGGCATACGCCGAGGAGGAGGGTCTCTTGTTCTTTGAGACCTCGGCCAAGACTGGACATAACGTTACCGAGGTTTTCACAGCCATTGCGAACGCCATCCCCGAGACGTCGTTGAAGAGCGCGCGTGGGCCTGGTGCCTCGCATGCCGGCGTCAGCCGCACAGAAGAGCAGCGGGTCAACCTTAACGGGCCGCGGGATCCCAACGCAAAGGAAGGTTGCGCCTGCTAAGGGACGATGGATAGATGGATGGATGGAGGGATGGAGAGATTTGGAGAAGACATTGAACGGGCGGTGCAGATATCCACCAAGAGTGGCCGCGGAAATGGGACACTGATGAGAATGAGGGCGCCCATCTTCCGGTCGACGAACAACAGAGAGCTTTGCATTTTACAGACGGGTTTACGGAGTGGCTGGTCACATTGGGCGGGTTTATACGGAGTATACTTGTTTTTCTTTCTGATCTACCAATTTCCATTTCTTATCATCGAACCACGATTTACAGGTCCAGCAGTAACATGCTAATGGAGTTTTTGTCACATATCGTTACCTTGGAGCGGTTCGTTACCTGTTGGTCAAGTGTGATGATATTCTTAATTCTTCCATACTCACATACTATGAAAAGTTACATCATAATTACATGACGGAAGACGGAAATTTCAATGGACCTGTCATGTTGTGAGCCCAGAGATGAAGTCGAACCTTCTGTGATGGCATGAGTATGACTGATCTTACTGATACGGCTACCTAAATCAACCACCGTTGAGTGAAGAGTACCTACCTTCACTGCGCCTACTAAACCCAAACTGCGTGCATATGAATGGCTTCACTGCAAGCTGCAAGTATTTAACTCGTTTAATCTGGTGAACGACCTTGTTGTTCTCTTGGTAAATAGCCTCGGCTACTGCTACTGCGTGTTACATGCTCAATGCCAGCTGCGATGCATTCTAAGGCTGAGTGCTGTATCAAAGTGGTCCGTACCTTCCAAAGTTTCCCGCCTATCAAACCTGCCTACGCGGTTAGTGGGGTGTTAGACAGTGGAGGCACGTGCGCCGGGACCCGCCAAAAAATCGCATCCCGCCCCATTCGGTTTGAACGCCGAGAAAACGCGACACCACCAATCACTTCCACTTCAACTTGCAGACTGCAACTGTAACTTGCAGCAGCAAGATTCTCCTCACCTCACGGATTCGCCTTTGGGCAGAACGATCTCGACACCGCACTCTCTCACACAGTATTGAGAGACATTTGCGCCTCGTCAACCTTTGAGGGCCATCATTAAGCCTGCTTGGGCTTCGACAACGTGAGCTCCGGCTTGCCTTTTTTTCCGCAACAAGCAATACCACCGAGCAGCATTTGATGCGAGAGCGATCGCGCATATTACATCACTCAGCTATATTTCATACCTTCCTCGGAAGACAGGACGCCAACGAGCGCCTCTCCATGTCCTTGGACTCTTCATTCCTACACCTCCTCTACCTCTAGGGGGCCGGTTGCGCCTAGGTTGAAGTGCAGGAAGTCGCAATGGCGGCCACGATATCAGAAGAGGCTCTCGCCGAGGTCATTAGGTTCGTCTCTCCTACCCCGCCATCTCCCGGCAGACTCTGTCCAGAATACACCCTGGTGTCAGATATGCTGACGACTACAACAGAACTCTGAGCCCAGAAGACATCCCGGCGAAACTGAAATGCGCCATCTGCAGTAGATTGGCTGCGAATGCGTTCAGGTTGCCCTGTTGCGAACAAACCATTTGCGAAGACTGCCGGTCAACACTACCTACCTCTTGCCCCGTATGCGAACACTCGCCGCTCTCGGCGGAAGACGCCAAACCACACAAGTCTCTTAGGACCACCATTAGAGTCTTCCTCAAGACGTATTTAAAGAAACAACAAGACGCACGCGCCAAGGAGTCAGCCACTCCCACCCCCATTGAGTCGACACCAGTGTCTACCACAGCACCACAGCTACCTTTGCCCAGCGATTCAGCGCCTGAAGAACAAGCCCCCGCACCAGAGCAGCAGCAGCAGTCAGAAGAGCCTGCGCCGGCGGCTGATGAGCAAGGTGCCGGCGAAGAACGTGCAGGAGCCGAGGGCCAAGAGGGAGAAGAAGCTCCCAAGGTAGAAAGTGCTGACTCGGCGGGCCGGGAAGCCGACCAAGATGTAAGCGAAATCGGTCAGATATTGCTGGCCATGACCATGGGTAACTGACTAGATGACAGGCTACTGAAAACCCTACCGAAAATGCTGCCGAGGAAGAAACAGCCGACGGAGCGCCCGCCGAGGGGGAGGGCGACGCGGCCGAAAACCCTGAAGAGACAAAAGATGGCGAAGAGAATGAAGAACACGCCGAGGGCGACGACGCACAGCCGAAGCCCGCTGGAGGATTTGGATTCGGGATGAACGGCTTCCCGATGAACTTTGCCGGTGGCTTCGACCAGATGCAAATGATGATGGCCATGCAGAATGGCTTTCCAATGATGGGTTAGTTCGCCTCGATATGTGTTCCTCTCTTCAAAAAAAACCAAAAAAAAAAAACCAAAAAAAAAAAAAA
>HF970602.1:12757-24559 GCA_000604205.2 Neurospora africana FGSC 1740
CTTGAAATCCCGGTATATGAGTGCCATTTCCAAGTCTTACCCAATGGCCGAGTGGTGTAACGGAAGCACACTGTACAATTAAGCGCCAACTAGTGGCTCATGTTGGCACAGGTTCAATTCTGGGCAGAGCTACATATCGTCGGTGCTGCGTACGGTTTTTGTTCCTTTTTTCTTTTCTTCTCTCTTGAGGACCATCATCATCATATCGTTAGGTCCCTAATGACCACCTATATATAGTCAGAACCTTCCTCCCGCCCTCCTTCCATCCTCCCTCCCTCCTTCCATCCTCCCTCTCACCCCTACCTCCAGTCATCCGTTCAACCGTCCCTCAGGTGGTTACACCTACCTAGTTCACACCCCAAACTCCGGGAAATTCGCCGAATTCAACCAATCCGGCAAAACCGCAGCATCATCCCACAGCGACGACAGGCCTGAGCCGCCGCCAACATGGTGTTGGTGGTGGTACATGCTGTTGCTGTTTGGGTTCGAGTTGGAAGCTGCCGTAGCCGGATCAACTTGAAACTCATTATTCAGCGCCTCCCGGATTTGGTCGTCGGACATGGATGAGAATTGTAGCAAGATTGGTTCTGTTGCGGCCCATAGGGAGGATGGTGTTGTTGATGATGGCTCGAAAACCGCTGAGGGACCGGTACCGGCTGTCGCTGCTAACGAAGCAGGATCCGTCGGGACGCCGTAATTACCACCTATATTTGTGGTACTTGTCCCTTGCTGGCTGCTGCATTGATATGCTGCTAGTGTTGATGATGATGATGCTGATGCGGATGGCCCACCGTGTCGGGAGAAGGCCACGGGCGGGCCTCGATCTGATGACATCCCTACCCCGTTCCTCGGTCGCGCTGTCGAGGGCGCCACCATATTCTCATACGAAGTCGCCGCAGCAGCCGCCGCTTTCTTGACGATATACTTCAGATATTTCCCATACAGCGTCGACATACCATTGCGATGGTCTGTAGCGGTGCCGATCCGTTCCAGCACGCCCGCCGTCTCTTCGATCAGCGTCCTGACGCTGGGCGCCAGGCTGGAGGTCCCGCCGGAGAGCTGGCCGCTGAGGCGCAAGGCAAAACAGGCGGCAAAGGAGATCATGATGGCCGTGTTGTTGGGCATGCTGGAGAGCTGCTCTTCGCCTTGGATGGCGGAGCGCATGACGTTCAGGGCCGAGGAAAGACCGGCGGCGTGGAAGAAGTGGCGAACTTCAGTGGGCGCGGTGGGGTGGTTGATTACGCTGCTGTAGATGGAAAGGCGGGTGTGGGTGACGAGGATTTGGACGTAGGGTGGGAGGCGATGTTCTTTCTTTTCGTGTTAGGGATTGATATGCTGGGAAGCGAGGAGAGTTTGCGAGACGACTTACGAGGTCCGGTGCCGATGGGTATGGTCCATCTGGCGTGCCATTGCTCGAAGAACTTATCGACTGACATTTGTATTCTGGAGCGGTTTTTAGAAAGGCACCGTACAGTCAGAAAGGAAGACGAGGGAAGACCAACGATTGGGCAATGAAGCCACCGTCTGCCAGTGTTTCACGAGATCCGTCACAAACTGCCCGAATGGAGCTGAACAAATCGTCCTGATCATGTCAGCGGTTGAATTACAGGAATCAGCATGGGAACTCACCAAGTCTCTCCGCAAGACGGCCATGGAAACCAAGTGCCCATCCATTGTATCCGCAATATCTGACATGTGCCATTCATCGCAGCGTCGAAGAAGGGGCGTGAGAGGCACGGTATAACTTCTGCCTCGCGCTAAGCACATTCCTCGCTCCAGAACAAACAACGCAATCCAACATCTCTCCCTCCGCCGCAAAAGCCGTCTCCCTAGTTGGGACTCGGAATCAACGTCACCGAAACCATCGAGAGATAGCGCAACCTTGGGGTCAATGCAGTCAGCCCGTGCGACACCTCCGTTGTAGCTACCATTTCGTATGGCATCCATAGCAACCACGATTTTGTGTAGGGATAGGTCCAGAGCCATGGTGGTGGCCATGGAAACATACCAGCACGTCTCATCGTCGGTGCTATGTTTGCCAGGAAACATCCAGGGGACGTTAACCATAAAGGCAAGGACAATTTCGACGGACCGGTAACGGTCAACCATGATTCTGTTGACCAAGCTTTTACAGTGATTGGACAGCCTCCGCGACAGGGCTCCCTGTGTTGGCATGAAGAGGGCGGCGGCGGCGCAAATGGAAGTAAAGAGAAAGGCAGAACGTGAGCGTGTAAAGGAGGCCGTGTACAATATTGGATCCAGACCCCATCGGGTATGGGCAAGACTCTTATGGAAGAAGTCAAAGAGGGACTCTGCCTCTTCTGTGGTAAGTAGGCCAAGATCGATCGGATCCAGATCAGGGCCGCAGTCAAGGGAGAATTGAGTGAACTTGAAGAACTTTTCGACTTCGGATAGCTTTTCGGTTTGTTTATTCTGGCGTGGGCGTTGGTGGCTGTATATAATCTCAGCGGTGGAAACCTCGCCAACTGGTTTCGGAGAAACATGCATGTCAGAAGCTCGGGCGAGTAGCTGAAGGGGGTTTTCCGCATCATCGACGGCAAGGCTCTCATCTGCCACATGGCTCTGAGATGGCGTGGAGTCTTGCGGAATGCTCATGTCGTCATGATCCGACATGGAGCTATCGCCTGAATCATCGGAAACATCCGCCATGAGAATGTCGCTAGGCCTTCGTGATATGGCCGAGGATGTCCTTGCATGCCCGGTTCTAGGGGCTTTAGGGTCACCGTCGGCCGCAGGCGTAAGTGAACCGGCACCTAAGACTACCTTTAGTTCGGAGACGAATTTAGTGGCCTCGATACCGTGCAGACTGGCCCCTGATCGCTTGACAGCTTGCTCGACTTGATGCAGTGCCTTTTCAAGCCCGGTGCGCTTACTGAGGAGGTGGTCAGTAACAGGGTTTTGCCACGAGGAACCGGCAGAACTTGCTTTTTGACCCCCTTCCTCCTGCCCACGTGGAACTCGGGGCGGATGCATTGTACCCCTAGCTGAAGACATCGTTGACATCGGTCGTCATCGTTACGTTGGCCCTTCCCTTTTTCGCACCGGATCTTGGATCGACGACAGACTAGACATGCGGCAGCTCTTCGACTGTTGCTGTCTTTGAGGGACTCTCGAGTGCCCTCGGACGGAGCAGCAACTGTGACATCTGGCATATCCATGAAGATGCTAATGATTCGCGTGATATGTAGTGGATATGTTGATGAGTCCAAATGCTACTTATTTGTGCGAAACGAGTACCACTCCTCTCACTCAACGTGATTTGTGAATCGTGGTATCACCTTCTCCTTCCCAGACTGAGAGCATTGGCGGGGTCATTGATACCGCGGCTTGCCGGTGTTCAACCCCACAGTAGGATACCCAGACCCCGAAACGGTGGCGGCAGCTGTTTGGCGGGCTTTGACAGGTGAAACCCGGTAGCTTTGCTGCAAGCGCTGGGAACTCGAATGGGAGGGAGCCGTTGTTAATGAAAGATGATGAAAGTAAACATGGCATGAGTGCGAGGAAAGCTTTCGCCTCAACAACACTGCTCTTTAGTTAATCGCAAGGCCTGTTTATTAGTAGTCCCATTCGGACTCTCGGAACGACGAATTTGTACCAACCAAGTGTTTCTCTGTGGAACGGTAACAACCAGCCGTAAACAAATTGGCGACGACGGAGGGTGGGATACCCCATTTCGAAGTCGAAACCCATTTACCCGTCAACTGTATAAAGCCGATTGGCCCTTCCGAGCTGGGGAGCATTTTGGATATATTTGACCATCGTACTCCTGAATCGTAACTTGGCCTGGTTCCTTGTCTGAAGAAGAGGAAGAGGGTGTGATACCCAAACTCAACCAAACTTGCTGCGCCTGGTTTCCATCCTCCCGTGCCGTGGACCTTCCTTGGGCCTTCCGTGGACCACGGTGAAACCCGTTACCGGTTGACGAGCATCGATGGTTGTCGGTTGGAGGCACCGTGTTGCGACAACACTTGTTGCTAACGTCCGGGTGCAGGTGACCAGAGGTATCTGAAAATGAAGACAGCATAAGAAATGAACAGAAGTATCCGATGGATGAAGCCTCAGCAACGATGATAATCTCATCGGATGCCACTCGACAGCCTGTTCAGGCACAGCGAAACCAAACATGACAGAATCGCAGCACCCTGCGCGGTCCAGTGGCTTGAATGCTGCTGGCTCCACGCCATGTGACAGGACGCGAAGTGGACTCGTGCAATCGCGCAAGCAAAGCAACTGAAACGAAGCCTCGGTCCCGCGGTTACTTTTTCTTTTTTTTTTCTTCCCCTTTTTCTTTCCTACTCCTTCTCGTCGCATAAGCCGCCGAGCATGGTACAAGTCCAGGTCCGTGATGTTTGGCGCGTTTGGCTTGGCAAAGGCGCAGTCGGCGAGGTAGCTGATTGAGTTGGTCCGTTAAGAAAGAAAAGTTGATGAAGGATGTTGATGAGAAGAGAAGACATGATCTCTTGGATGCTCGCTGTGGAAAGAAGATGTTGACAGGCACAATGTCAGGGCAACAGGGGATCGCGTCAAGACTCCACAATAAACGGCGACGGGATGCTTGCTTTAGCGGGGCAGTGGGTGGGTCGTCTTTCAGTGATTGGACAGGGTCCGGATGATTGAGACACGGACGCGCTTTCCCCAGCACCTCTTTACGCGTCTTTCTTCTTGGGTAAGTGGTTTGTCAAAGGCACCTTCCACTTCCAATTCAAACTCTGTCCACAAATTCTGTGAAAACTCTGACTGTATTTGTTCCTTCTGTCTCCCCGAATCCTCTTTCCTGCCTGTCATTCCCACCAACAAGCCAAGTCGACCAGCTGTTGACGCAAAATGGGCGACAAAGCTTCAACCCCGGCGCGCACCCCGGCGAGGACCCCGTCCACCGTTAAGAGATCTGGACTGGCCTCGACGGGCAGGCAGTCGAGTATTCTGGGCTTCTTCTCCAAAGCTTCCTCCTCCGCGACTCCAACAAACGCCAATGCCAATGCCACTATCACCGCTTCCAGTCCAGCTTCTGATGCAACAGCCACGCCTCGCGCTGGCAAAAAGGAAAAGTCTCCAGAATGCCTGAAAGAAACCACAAAATCCAACTCAATTCTTCCGCCCAGACGGAGGAGGAGACTTGATGAGACGCCAGTCCCTAGTAGTGACGCTGTTCTGCCCCCGAGCTCCCAGGAAAACCCAGGCACTGCCTATTCCAAGGATGATGACACCAGGACCATCATGATGCCCAGCAGCCCCATCAGGCGCAAGGCGAGTTATCAGCTCTTCGTTCTCACCCTTCTAAGCTAACCCATCATGACTTCAGGCGAAAGCGGTTGTCAACTATGCCGAGTCGTCAGATGACGATGGCGACGATGTCTTTCTCTCGTTTTCAGGGAGACCCAAAGGCTCCCGTCCATCACGCTCTCGATCACGGCCCAAAGTCCTAGACGAGGACGACGAAGACGACGCTTTCGAGATGGACGAGAATGTAATCAATGAGGAAGAAGACGATGAAATGGCGGACTTTGTAGTCGACGACGACGAATCAGATGAAGGCCCCTCAAAGTCCAAAAAGAGAAAACGACCGGCACCACGCCCGAGCGCCCCACGCAAAAAGTCCGCCATGTCCTCTCCTCCCGGCCCTCGGCCAGCGACAAGACAAGAGGAGGATGACCAGGACGAGGAGATGATGGATGATGCTCCCAGAACCTCAACCGCCCTGAAATGGAAATATGATCCGGACAATATTCAACCAGCCGAACCTCGATCTGCCACTCCTCGTTCCGCACAAACACCATCGGCCACCAAGCCAAAGCCAAAGGCACATACAAGAGAGCCTGAAGAGAGATACCCGTGGTTGGCCGATATCCAAGATGCCAACAAGAATCGACCAGGACATCCGGATTACGATCCTGGCTCCGTCTATGTGCCCCCATCTGCCTGGAGGCAGTTTTCGCCGTTCGAGACGCAGTACTGGGAGATCAAGAAGAACCTATGGGACACGGTGGTCTTCTTCAAAAAGGGAAAGTTCTATGAACTCTATGAAAACGATGCCACCATCGGACATCAGCTCTTTGACCTCAAACTCACTGATCGTGTCAACATGCGCATGGTTGGCGTTCCCGAAAGCTCACTAGACATGTGGGTCAACCAATTTGTGGCCAAAGGGTACAAGGTTGCCCGGGTCGACCAAATGGAGTCTGCGTTGGGTAAAGAGATGCGGGAACGTGACACCAAGGCCAAGAAGGCGGACAAGATCATCCGCCGCGAGCTCACTTGCATCCTTACAGGTGGCACCCTGGTGGACGGTAGCATGCTTCAAGACGACAACGCCGTCTACTGTGCAGCTATCAAAGAGTCCGTCGTGCATGATAAGCCTGCATTTGGCATCGCCTTTGTAGACGCTGCTACTGGGCAATTCTTCATCTCAGAGTTTGAGGATGATGTCGATCTTACCAAGTTTGAGACCTTCGTCGCCCAAACCTCCCCTCGAGAATTGATCTTGGAGAAATCGCACCTGTCTACCAAGGCTCTCCGGATTCTAAAGAACAACACGGCTCCCACCACCATCTGGAACTATCTCAAACCAGGAACCGAGTTTTGGGAGGCTGACGTCACGAGGCGCGAACTGGACTGTAGCGGTTACTTTGTCTCTGGCAAAGGTCAGGAGGAGCTGTGGCCTGAGAAGCTTAAAGAGGCTCGCGACAAAGACCTCTTGATGTCCGCTCTCGGTGCTCTGACTCAGTATCTGCGCATGCTAAAGTTGGAGCGCAACTTGCTCTCCCAGGGCAACTTTGCCTGGTACAACCCCATTCACCGGAACGGCACACTTATCCTCGATGGCCAGTCTCTTATCAACTTGGAAATTTTCGCCAATACAGCCAATGGTGGGGCCGAAGGAACTTTGTTCCATCTGCTTAACAGGTGCATAACTCCTTTCGGAAAGAGACTCTTCAGGCAATGGGTCTGCCATCCCCTCTGCAACATACAGAAGCTGAACGAGAGACTGGACGCGGTCGACATGCTCAACGACGACCGAAGCCTACGCGAGCAATTCTCGTCTCAAATGAGCAAGATGCCTGATCTAGAACGCTTGATATCCCGAATCCATGCTGGTGCTTGCAGGCCTGAGGACTTTGTCAAGGTCTTGGAAGGATTCGAACAGATCGACCGTACTATGGAACTTCTCGAAGTTCATGGTGGTGGTAACGGGCTGGTTGACCGTCTCATTACTTCAATGCCGAACCTCAAGGAACCCCTAGGATACTGGAAGACCGCCTTCGACAGGAAGAGAGCCCGCGACGACAAGATTCTTATTCCTGAACAAGGCATAGAAGAAGACTTTGACCGCAGCCAAGAAGAACTGGACCGGATTAAGGGAGAGTTGCAGGAGCTGCTTGAGAGGCAAAAGACTGCTCTTAGGTGCAAGACCGCAAAGTTCACCGACGTTGGCAAGGAAGTCTACCAGATTGAAGTTCCAAAGACAGTCAAGGTGCCCCCCAAGTGGCGGCAAATGTCCGCAACATCCGCGGTCAAGCGGTACTACTTCAAGGAGCTTGAGGACCTTGTTCGAGAGCTCCAGGAAGCCGAAGAAACGCATTCTCAGATCGTCAAAGAAGTCGCCTCCAGATTCTTCAAGCGCTTCGACCTCGATTATGAGACATGGTTGCAGGCAATTCGCATCATTTCGCAACTGGATTGTCTCATCAGTCTGGCTAAAACATCATCTGCGCTTGGTCAGCCTTGTTGCCGCCCCGAGTTTGTGGACGATGAGCGGACTGTTGTCGAGTTCAACGAACTACGCCATCCCTGCATGCTCAACACCGTTGACGACTTTATCCCGAATGACATCAAGCTGGGTGGTGATGAGGCGAACATTAACCTTCTCACCGGCGCAAACGCTGCTGGCAAGTCCACAATTCTTCGAATGGTAAGTGCTTGCCTTGACTACGGAGGCATCCACCTCCTCTTATGGTGTATTCATCTGCTAACCGGCTCCTGCGCGCAGTCCTGTATTGCCGTGATCATGGCCCAGATAGGCTGTTACGTCCCCGCGGTGTCCGCCCGCCTTACCCCCGTCGACCGTATTATGTCGCGTTTGGGCGCGAACGACAATATCTTTGCTGCGCAATCCACGTTCTTCGTCGAGCTGTCCGAGACCAAGAAGATCCTGTCAGAGGCCACACCCCGTTCGCTTGTTATTCTTGATGAGCTCGGGCGTGGTACATCATCATACGATGGCGTTGCGGTCGCGCAGGCAGTTCTGCACCATGTCGCATCACACATTGGCTGCGTCGGTTTCTTCGCCACGCACTATCACAGTCTTGCTACCGAGTTCGAGAATCATCCCGAGATCCGCGCCAGGAGAATGCAGATCGAGGTGGACGAGGAGAACAAGAGAATCACGTTCCTGTACAAGCTCGAAGACGGCGTTGCGGAAGGCTCCTTCGGTATGCATTGCGCAGCCATGTGCGGCATCCCCGACAAGGTGATCCGAAGATCCGAGGTTGCTGCGAAGGAGTGGGAGCACACGAGCCGATTGAAGGAGAGTCTTGACAGAGCAAAGACGGGCTGCTATATTCCGCTCGGAGTGCTGAGCGATGTGGCCAGTCTTCTAGGGAGCGAAACTGGGAAGGAGCGAGAAGTTGGCGACAGGGGCATGGATGTGCTTTTGAGGGCTATTGAGGCTCTTTGATCGGCAAGAACAAGCCTAAGGCCGCTCACTAGTGTATTTCCGCTTGGTGATCTTTAGATTTGCTTGTGTACGGGGTCTTGGGGGGGACCACATAAAACGTTGGTTCACTTACAGCCCCGAAAAAGGTATTCATGAGTTTGCGAATACGTATACATTGTTGACGCGTGTCCAGATGATTTGTAGGTGCCGGATGACCACAAATGAGGACAAGATTCATTCTTTTGTTCGCCCTGTCCGTTCGGGGTTTCTCAACCAGGATTGTGCCAAGAAACCGAGCTGCTCAACCCCTGGAGGCTCGAAAAGGGGCAAGTCTAGATGCTCGGGTTGTCCGCCTTGGCCTTGAACCCTAACCCTACGGACTCGCATTGCTACCTTCGGTAAGTTCTGAACCAACGACAACAAACCGAACGAATGAAACCTGCAACAAGTTGTTGAGGTCAAAAAGCTCGTTGGAGCGAGGTTTGGAGAACCTTTCCATACCGAACCGGATTTAGGCTGCTGCAGACCAAAACGTGCCCGGCGATGACTCGCCTAGTGTTCCTCCAGTCGCATATCTTAAAACGTCTACAAATGATTACCTCCTTCCCCATCATCAGCCAAAGTGGTTTGTTTCACAACATGAACAGTATACGACAAACACAAAGCCAGCGAAATGGGTTAGGTTAAAAAAGCAAAAACGTTGGGCTGAATCCTGAAATCCGATATTCACGATGGAGTCAAGTGTCTCGCTTAACTGGACTGGCAATGGTGAGCGGAAATTAGGATAGTCGTTCGGTTCGCGTGTTTGGTGGCAGTGGCGGCCTCTCCTTCCTCCTTCCCCGAGCCCCCCCTTGCCCCTTCTCATCAATAATCAAGTGGAATCATCCACTCCATGACGCGTTAGAAACCCCATGTAAAAATTCATGTAGCAGGGAACTCGGCTTTTCACCTTCCCCTTTTTCTCCACCCCACCCCATGGCAAGTTGACTTTGGGGGGTTCCATATCTTCCATTTCATGTTCCATTGTTTTTCCATGGTATAGGTGCCCACTATTCTTTTCTTTCCGCCTGTTCGTCTCTTCGTTCGTTACACTTGTTTCATCAGCGTCGTGTTGAAGGGGGACAGGACTTAATCACGGAGACAAGGGAAGAAGAGATACCGTTGGACGCGAAACAATGGCCCGCTACGAGTCCCTTCATGGGAATCACGATGACGAGGAGGATCATGTAACACGCAACGAGGTTGAGGACCGTGGTGAGGATGACGGTCGGCGGCACACTGGAAGTTCAGCGAGTTCAAAGTCATCATACACGGCAGTCGAGCAAGACGATGAAGAAGGCGATGCCGGTAGTAGGGCTGTCTACGCCGCACTCTATGGGGGAGGAGGAATCCCACCCTCCGGAGGCCCGGTCCATGCCAGCGACGATCGGCAAGATTCTGGGACCGGGACCGGAGACGATCATCACCAACACAACACTCCTCCGGTCCTTCAACACCCCGGGCTTTTTGATGCACCACTCATCCCCCCGAAAAGCCCAGCCAGAAGCAACAGCAATAACCCGTTCTTCTCTAACGTCAACGCCACCAACACCACCGCCTCGACGCCGAGCAGTCAACAGGCCACCGACCACCAAACCCAAGGCTCAAGTTCCTCCCGCTCACGCTTTCGCTCTGGCTCCACCGCATCTGGAGAGCCAGGAAAAAGCCGCTCAACCTCCCGAGACGGTACCACCAACTACGTAAACCAGTACTCCCGCTCATGGAAGCCAAGCTATGGGCTGCCACACTCACGAGACCATCATCCAGGCCAATCACCATTCCCGCCATTACCGGAGACGGCAGAAGTGGAAGGGGGAGACTATCATCACGGGAATCACCACCGAGATCATGATGACTACCATGACCATGATCATGATAGTAGTGATGATCATCACGATCTTGATCAAGATGATTACATGTATGACAAGGAGACAGGCATGGCGACACCGCGTACTGGTAGAGGGGGGGCTGGGACGGGAAGCTTCAAGGAAAAGGGCGGCAAGGGCGGGATGAGGAAACTAATGCTGGTGGAAAGGACAGACACAAAACGTGGGAGGGGAAGGGGGAGACGAGGGACGGTGATGAGCGAAGTCTCGATTGATGCGGCGGATTCGATATCAGTCAGAGGGCTGTCGACTAATGGCGGCGGGGGGCAGGGGATTTCTACTACTACTGCTACTGCTGGTAGTGGGGGGATGAACAGGAGCGAGCAACATTTATCGTACTTCCACTTTGACTCGACGGAGACGTTGGTGCAGAGTAAGCAGAGTATGCTTGAGTGGTGGCTTGAGGGTTTGGGTGTGTTGGGAGGGTTGGCTTGTATTGTTGGTGAGTTGTTCTCTTGTTCTTCCTTGTGTTTTTCCTTCTCACCACTTCCCATCCCTAACCAAAGGTCCGAGAGAGACACAAGGGTTTGGACAGACTGGGACAGTCACGAGCTAACACTTCAGCCTCGCCCATCAAGTTATCGGCCTAGTCCTAAGCATCTACGACCACAAACCCTCACCCACCACCTGGCCCGGCGCTCTCAACCTCAACGTCTTCCTCTCCTTCATGACCACTCTCGCCACGGCTTGCTACATGATCCCCGTCATCGAAGGCCTCGGCCAGCTGCGTTGGCTTCGTTATACCGGCGGACGGCGGACCATGTCTCAACCAGCAAGCGACTTTGAAGTCATCGACCAGGCATCGAGGGGAATCCATCACTGTTGGAAATTACTCGGTTTTCAAGGAGGGTACGTCCATCTCCATCCCTTGTCCAGCCCCATCTCCTTCTCCATCTCCCCGATCTTTCCCACCCTACCTCATAACCACCCCCTCCCAGGCTTCCCCTCCAGCTAACAAAAAAGAAACAGCCCCCTAGGCGTCCTCGCAACCCTCATCACCGCTCTAACCCTCTTCACCCCCTCCCTCACCCAACTCCTCATCACCTACCTCCCCCCTAAACCTCACCGCAACAATTTCGGCGAACCCTTCGACAGCAACCGAGCGGCCGTGACACTAGTCCAAATCCACTGGTCCTGGCTCTCCTTTTTGCTCGTCCAAGTTTTGTTATCAGCCATTTTCCTCACCGCCATCATCGTCCAGAC
>HF970602.1:33255-55798 GCA_000604205.2 Neurospora africana FGSC 1740
ACCGCGCCAATTGCCCAGAGGAAGACGGCAACCGGCACGCAAATGACGAGGGCCAGAGGGACGCCCGACTCGCCAATGAACTTGGTCATGGTCTGAGCCTCGCTCGACACAGTCGCGCCCCAATACCAGAGACCAAGACTGTAGACTTGGGCGATACCGGAAACGATCAGGGCACGAGTGATCCACTGCCTGGTAGGAGCACCACCTTCGTCACCGAAGTTGAGGGCGAAGGACAAGGCACCATGGCTGGCTCCGGCCGCGTAAAAGGCGGTAGCCGCGCTTGTCACGCTGTCAGCCACCTTCCAGTCACCAATGAATGGCGCGATACCGAGAAGGAGGAAGGCAAGACCGAAGAAGAACCAGGGAGCAGACAGGGCGTAGACCGACTTGAAGTTGCGCTCCATACCCCACCACATGAGGGATGTAGCGATATATACACCGCCGACCGTGTAGAGCTTCTCAGGCGTCTGGGCTTGCGAGCCGCTCAACAGGACGATCTGGTAGGAGTTGACAGAGATGATTTGACCAAGAGCTAGGAAGAACGAGTAGAGCGGCCAGTCACCGATGCGAACAGAGAGGACCTTCTTCAGACCAGTGGGAGCTTGGTAACCGTCACCCAACAAGAACTCGTCGTCGTAATCGCTGCGCCCACCCGGTGGCGACTCCTCGAAGACAGACCTAGCCAGGCCACTGGGGGTAGCACTGCGCATAGGCTGGCGGCCACGGCTGACAACCGACTCGCTGCGATCCCCGTTTCTCGACTCGGGTCTGCTACCTCCAAGACCCCGGCCCATACGGCTGGCGTCTCTGTGGCGACCAAGCTTCGCGTCTCTGTACCTAGCAAACCACTCCTTTTCACTCTTCTTCAAGAAGGTTTCAATGCAGAGGTCGCTAGAAGAGTTGCTAGCGGTCAAGGCCTCGAGCATCTGCTCGAACTCCGCATAGTATTCGCCGTTGGTATCGTTGAAGAACTGGTCAACCTTCTGAAGCTTAAGATCGTGTCGGTCACCGACAACGTCTGGAAGACTGAGCAGGCTGCTGTTGCGATGGGATTGTGTAAACGCAGGACGAGGGAAGGCAAGGCCGCCATCGGGACCAAGGCCAGGCGACATGGGTCCTCCATTCTGGGCACGGATCGCAAAGCTGTCTACACTCATAGTACTCTCACGAGCACCGTTAGGCTGCAAGTAGAAGTTTCCACCAATGGAGCTCGCAGTCGAGTCGCGGGCTCCCGGTGACTCGGACCGTCCGCCTGCCCAGGGGGCACCCGGTGTCGGGAGATCGGGAGAAGCGAGATCGCGGAGTGTGGGTGTAACGGGACGGGAGGGAACGGCGAGAGGACCAGGAGACGAACGACCGCTGCCAGGATCGACGTAGCTAGTACGCGACGAGGCACCGGGCACGCTAAGACCAGGGCTCAGGACTTCCAGCTTCTTCTTCTTCTGCTCCTTGATGTGAATACGGATAGACTCGCTGTACAAGTCGTCGAGCTGCTTAACCCACTGGGCGACGGGGAAACGCTGCTTGGCGGACCACGCACGCATGACAGCTCTCTTGTTGTGCTTGCAGGCAAGGGCGGATTCGATGGCCTGTCTGAACTGTTGGATCAAATGGGAGGGCGTCATGGACTCGACTGTGTACCAGAAACCAGGCATTTGACCGAGACCACCGACACGAGCACCGACACCCAAGGCACCCTTTCTTCCGAACTCGACAGCGACCAAACCGAAGGGCTCATCACGGGAGGGGATAAGGGCAAACTCAGCACCGGTGAAGATGTAGGGAGGAAGCGAGGTGAATTCGGGCTTGCTGAAGACACGCTTGGGATATTTCTGCATGAGCTTTTCCAGCTTGAGGGCAGCGAAGCGACCGTAGAGATCAATGACAGGACCGACGGCGATGAGCTGCGTCTTCGGGTACTATTATCGATTCTGTCAGCAAACAATGTACAAATAGTAATATGTAATGGGGGCTGACTTACCTTCTCCAAAATGCTGGGGAACAGATCAGCAATCAGATCCACACCCTTCTGAAGAGACCATCTACCAACGAAGACAAAGAGCTCAGCCGAAGGGTCAACCTCGAGACCAGCCCATTCCTGTGCCTGGCGACGGTACTCTCCTCTCTTCTCCTCGGCTGCCTGGTCAACCTCAACGCCCTTTGCTTGGTCATTGGCATCCTGGCTGGGATCCCAGTCGGCGGTATCGGAAGGATCGGGGTTGGGAAGCTGGCCAATGTTCTTCAAACTCCAGAAAATAGGGTAACGAGCCAATGAACGATCACCGTACTTGCGGGACACACCGACAGCACCGAAACCGCGCTGGTGAATACGGAGATAACTGGCGCCAGCGTGCAACAGGTTGAAGACGGAACCATACTGAACGTAATCCTTGACAACCTCAGGCGGCAGGTTGAACACCTCGCAGACTTCCTTCGCTTCCTCGGGGGTACGCATCGGCCACATACCCTGGAATTCGGCGTTGTGGAGCGAAAGACAGACGGGAATGGTCTGGGGCAACAGATAGAGGGGAGCGGCGGCACCGTGGTAATCGTTGATATGGTAGATATCGACCGGGAAGCGGCGGATAGACTCGGCGATACAGCTGTTCCATGCGGCGTACAAGATGGCACTTTCGATATCGTCCATACGGGCGATGTAAGGATCGGCCTTGGTCTGCTTGCGGAAGATGGGAGCATCGAGCAGGACGTAGGTGATGTTCTTGACGACGTAGTAGTAGACCTCGATTTCATAGGGTTGGCCCATGACATCGACGTACATGGGCTCGGCCTTTTGCATCTTCTCGAGGGGATAGTCCACGTCGCCTACCACGGGAATGACCCAAACGATGTCCATATGGTGCAACGCGTTCGCCATCAGCTGGGCCATGACACCCAAGCCACCAATCTTGATCTTGATCTTGAAGTCATCAATGTTGTACTCCATGGTGGCAATCAACACGGTCCTCCGGCCACCGGCAGCACCAAGGGGAGAAAGCGCACTGCTCGGGGGCGGGGGTGTAATGGCGTTCATCTCAACGCCCTTGCCGACGTTAGCAATGTTGAGCTTTGAGAGGTTGCCAATCTTGAGTGGCATCCAGCCCTTGGTCGCGAAACCGGACTTGTTGACCTTGACTTGGTAGAAACTGGTAACGTAGATCCAGCCAGCAAAGCATGCTAACGCCACAGGTAGGATTGCGAAGAGGAAGAAGAGAGCAATCTGGACGTTCATGTTGCCAGCCGGCTCCAAATGGTACGACCAGGTCGCGTCATTGTAGTAAACCTTCCACGCAAGAGCTGGCATTGGGGGAGGATCGGTGATGTTGATGACGTTGTTGGCGAGACTGCTAGGGGGAAGGCGGTCCACAACATGGTCACCATCAATATCGCCAAAGATGAAGGAGACATCAGGCTGGTTGTCCGGGTTGATACCCCAAATGTTGAGCTGGAAGTTGGCCGGCCATTCGTACATGTAATGCAACGACCAGTTGTTGTCGCCGACAAGATCCATCGAGCCCGGCAGGCCGGTGTCGTAACCCCACTTGTTGAAGGGACCATGAAGCTTGATGTGCGGGAACACACGCTTGTAGTTAACACCTTTGTCCGAGTGTTGAATGAAGGCCGATGAGCCCAAAGGCTTACTGAAGTATTGGACTTGAATATGCTTGCCCTCCCAGGCCTGCAATTCAGTTCCCTTCCACTCCTGGCCGGTAACAGTAATGTCTTGGCCGGTATAATCATACCACTTGCTCCACGTAGATCCGAAGTTGGTGCTGTAGCGCCATTTCGTTGCGCCGGCGGCGTTATGTTTGATCCTGTACCCGTTGTTGCTTTCGCTCTGGAGAAGGTCCCAGTTGTAGGTTGCATCCATTCCCCACACAACAGGATTGGTAGGCTTGCCAACTCTGAGCAAGAAGTGATCGCGAGTACCGGTCGGCACCCCGCCAGCCTTGACCGAGGATGTGGCGTTGCGATCAACAGTGAGCTTGATGATGCCGTCAGCAACATTTATCAAATTAGCGGTCCACATCCAGGCCGAGTTGATGGCTCCCGTGTACTTGACTTTCTCCACATCCGTGGGTGTGTAATGCCCGCAGTAGGGCCTGGTCCAAGAGAGCGGCGTGGGGTCATTCACGCCATCTTGCGTCAAGTTGACAGTGAGCGAATTCGTCACGCTGTTGCAGTCCATCTCAGTATTAAAGAAAAACGTGATGTTAAGCTGGCCGTTCGTCAATGTTGTCGAGTCAATAGGCTTGTCGTGTCCTGGCATAAAATTGGTGATCATCGGTGCGGGCTTCATCCAGCGGTCCTCAGGGTCATCCACATAGACACGGAACTCGAACGGCTCCAGGGTGACCTCTGACAGACAGCCCATGTTCTTGCCCGAGTTGGTATAGTTGTTCTTAACGTTAGACGAAGACAGCGTAAGGACATCGCCATCGTTCATCAGGTTCTTCACCGTGGCTCCGGCATCAAAGGGCGAGAGGAACGCGCCCTCCCTCTGGTCGCAGTTGAACTTGTAAGTCGTTGTGTTCTCTCGGTTATGGTAAACAAACCAAACAGGCTTGTCCTTGAGCTTGTCTTGCACTCCAGGGAACAGTCCACGGACGACGCTCCAGATGCCACGTTCCGTAGGGTCACCGCTGCCTTTAAGCAACGTGTAATCGGTCTGGTTGGAAAGCTTTTCAAGCAACCAGCCGTGTTCCAGGACCCCAAGCTCAGAAGAGTTCCGCATGGCGAACATGTTCTTCAAGATGTTGCGCACGGGCGCAGCAGGATTGCGGTGATCCCAGCCCACGGACTTATCTTTGCAGCCATCTTTGGCCTTGGTGACCGGCCAATCGACGTAGAGATCGTTCTCCAACGAGAAACAGCCGTGGGCCATCCATGCCGGGCTGGGAGCCATAGCCTGACGACCGTACACATAGTTCTCGGCCGTGCCGTCCAGCGCATACAGCTCCTGTTCTTCACCGTAATACATCAGGGGGGCGCCTGGCAAGAGGAAGGTGGTGATGAAGTAACCGAGAAGCATGCGCTCGGTACCCTTTTCAATGGCTGGCCAGCGGAACACGTCCTGATTGGATGTACCGTAGAGATGGCGAGGATCGAATTCACCGGTGTTAGCATTCCAGAAGTCGTTTGTTGCCATCATTTCGTGCCAAGTCTCAATCCAGTCCGTGGGCAAATCGTAGCCGGCTCTGAGGTTGCCGCTCATGCCCAAGAAGCGGGTCATGAAACGATAGACGGAATAGTGGAACGCGCCAGCATCCAGGGCACTGTTGCCCTTCTCGCGAACGAAGTACTTGGAGACATCGGTAGTCGAGTTGCCGAGGGTCAGAGCCTTTACTGGGTCGCTCGAAAGCTCCTCGGCTGGTTCGGGCTGACGACCGCGGCCAAGGTAGATAGACCCCAGAGTGTTACCACTTGTAATTTCTCCGACAACAATGAAGTTGTCCTTGTTGAACTTTTCCTTTGCGCATTTTCGCATCGCGCTGCTAAAATGCGCCTGAGCGTCAACCGTAACCTGGACGGCCTTGTCGATACGGAAACCGTCAATGTCCAACATGCCGATTGTCATGCAGGAAAATCGGGCGAGTCGAGCAATCACGTCGGGCTTCCATTCGCGGAGACGGTCCTGAACGGAGGCGAACTTGGCAAGCTGGCGTTGCCAATCAGGGAAAACACCGAAGGCTTCGATATCACCATATTGATCGAAGTCGCTGTCGTAGCATCCCTTTAGCCCATCGGGCTTGATCCGCTTGCCATCTTCGTACCAGAACTCCGGATAGTCGCACGTCTTGTTGTATTCGTTGCCGATGTCGAAGTCCAAATAACGCCGATCGCTCTTCCACATGACTTTGTGTTCCTCTACAAGGAAAGGCGTACTTGTGTTCAGGTAACCCTCGAAACCAATGAGATCACCCATGCTACAAATCAGGTCAGCCATGACCGCGAACGGGAGACAAGAGTTCGGAGCCACGCTTCACTTACGTTGCCATAGTGTTGTCCATGATAACCCACATGCCATGAGCGTGAATGGCGTCGATCGCCTCCTGCCATTTTTTGATATTACCGAAATGCTTATCGAGAAGAGTCAAGTCAAGTGGCTAGCAAGCAGAAACGGTCAGCTTTGGGTCTTGTCGAGGGGGCCGGGGCTGAAATGTTGAGAAACCTACCGAGTACGAATCCGCACCCCACGGTTGGTTGATAAAGGGGGATCCTGCAATGTAGATTCCCTGTGATGCTTTTTGTTAGTTTCCGCCATCCTTGGGGTTCAAAACAGTCGGCTTGTTCGTACCTTGACTCCCTGTCCCTGAATGTAATCCAGAGAATCTATTATTCCTTCCACGTCACCGCCGAACCGGAGCTGATTGCTCATGATATCGGCCTCAAAAAGGGTGTTATTGGCATTGTCGTTGTCTGGGTCGCCGTTTACCCAACGATCAACGAATACGGTGTAGAAGGGTACTCGCCAGGTTTTGGGCGAGGGATAGTATGTAAAGTTCGGGTCATCCTCTGTTCGGTCGCCCCAGTAGTCGAGAGGATTTGTGGCGGTTCTGTTCCGGTTGAGATTGTATTCTACCTCGAGAGCATCGTATCGGAGGGCGTCAGTAAGTGTAAATGTTGTCGCTAATGTGAAGAGAGCGCGAATCGAAAACAACGCAAGACGAGTCATCGTCACCGTCGCTCACCACTTCATGGGGAGCGACAGGAAAAATCAGGTACTGTAACGAGAGACGGGATAAGTAGTAGTAGTAGTAGTAGTAGTAGGTAGGCAATAGGCGTGTAAACGTGTGTAAAACGAACGACGACGACGGAACCGGCCCAAGATCTCCAACACGAGCCACGCGAATGAAGGACGATACAGAATACGTATGGAACGTGAGTTTGAGAAAAGGAAAAGATGTGCTGGCTGCCCCAAGGTGTTGGATACGTAACGAACGGATCTGGCCGTCGGTGGCTGGCAACCCCACGACATGAATGAACATTGAGCTTTTGAAAGGCCCACCAGGCAGAAAGGGGCTTCAGCCATTCTGGGGCAACTCTGATGGCCTGCCAAAGCTCGGATGCGTTCATGGTTGTTGGCCGCATCCGTCTTTTCCGACCCATTTGTGATGCACGGTGGACAAGGGGCCGCCGACCAGTAGCAGCCCAGTACAGGATTGTCCCTAGTAACTCAACGAAAATCCGGGCAGCCATTTTGCCTTGCATTTAATGGGGATCTTGCATATTTGGGGGTGCCAGTGCACACACCATCTTGGAGTTGCAACTCACCGTGATCGCGTACTAAACAGTACATAGTGTGTGGTCTAGGGCCCAAAAACCCTCTGCTAGTAAAAGAGCACCCCCATACATGCAAATCCGTGTCAGACGGGTTGATCAGTTCCGACAAAGGGAATGATGCACGACAAAGGGATAACTGGAAGTGTTCGCCTCTCACTCTTCGTCGTGGTGGGTTGCAGTTTGCAGTCTTGCTATGGGAAAATGATTGCGGCACGAGGTTTCCTTGCATATAACGGCACTTTTGCATAAGGAGGGACAATCCTGTAGGGGGGCGCGATAGGGGGTGCCGTCCGGCCCACTCGATGTCAAGCGACCTGGTGCCGTACTGTGCGGCCCCTATTTGGCGGTGTCTAGGGTGTCATGTCGTCCGAACGGCCCACCAGCGAAACGTTCCAAGGAGCCCAGAAAAGGAGGCACAACGGCATTCTCTCACCCGTCCAGGTGGTTCTGCGACGACGAAGCCGTCCAAATGGTCCAGTAGCGTCCTCGTCAGGCGTCAGGGCTGTTTTGGAGCGTTTGGCACCATTTGGTGGTGTACACTAGGTTTGCTTCTCGACTGTCCTTCTCACATCACAGCGTTTAGTTTAAACGCAGAACGCCACCGGATCTCCATCAGACGGGGCGGCACGGGCAAGTTTTGGCGCGGGTTGATGGGGGCGCGATAGGCCCTAGGAGGAGGCCCCTAGAGGCTAGTAGAGGCTAGAGAGGCCGTGTTCTGCGAGACCCTCGGGGTTTTCCCAAAGTGCTTTTCTCGCTGGATTGTTCATCATTTCGATTCGTAAACTTTCGCCATCTCCGTGCCATTGGCTAATCCGACGACATGGTCGGCAATCCGGCGGCCAACAATCGTCGTGTTGAATGAGGGGCCTTGTGGCCAGTGCGAGAACAGAGAAAGGCAGAAAAGGTTCCAGGGTGAGGCGACAGCATTTTCTCCAGTTGCTTTTTTTGGGTTCTTTGGCGGACGGCGACCCCTTGCTCCGCCGCACTGACCAGGCCATCCATAGATACAGCGTACGTACATAGTACAGTAGTGTGTCTGGGTGCGATACGAGCGACCTAGGAAGTTTTGTGAGGTGAGGTGGGAGGAGTGCGAGCTACCTGAGAAGCTTGGCAGCCCCTGGCGGCCTACGGGCCAGTGGTCGAAAATAACATGAACTGAACTGATTGGGCCAATCGGGAGGCCTGAACGCTCAGGAACAACACACACCGGCTGGTACACTGGACCACCACTACTACCCACCATTACCATCACGTAGCAAATAGCAGGGTGCGGCTCTGGCCTGCTCAGTGTTTCCCTAATATTTCTGTGCCTTGTGGCTGCGTCGGCACAAGCATGTATATGTATGTTATGTGTATATCGGCGCGGTAGTAGCACGTGGGTAGGGAGGGACGAGGACGATGTATAAGTTTGTTGCTATTTGCTCCATTGTCTGGTCCGTCACAGAAAGCGTCAGCCAGCTTTGTAAACAAGGTTAAGAACAATGACGCGAACGAGAGACAAGCAGCCAACAAGCCCGGAGCCCGGAGCCCGGAGCCCGGGCAGCAGGAGAAGGGGAGTAGTGTACCTGGCAGCCGATGGGTTCAGTTTCATGGTACGAGACGGAGCCTTGTCTTGCTGGAGCTCGCTTTCCTTGGCAGAGGAGTGGTATTCTTCCATTCTTTCCATGTTCGAATCGCTCCCGTCGCGGGTGTCGCGATGCCTGGCGTCGTCGCAGAGGACACCCGACTAGGCAGGGCTCTCTCTCTCGTCTCTGTAGCCTGTGGTTTAGATCTGTACTGCGGTGGTGTCTCGCCGTGCCGGTGTTGCCCTGGTCGTGTTCTGACGCCTCCCAATCTTTGCAGTGGGGAGGTGATTGAGCTAGAACAGGCTGTCGAACACGATGACTTTGCTAACGGTATGTATGGAATCGGGATTGGCTGAAGTGGGCGCTGTCCCGTATTGGACAGGTGGGGATGGGAGATGTTCTGGCTGAACCGACGACGGAACGAATAGCCGGGTTTCTGATCGATTGGCAAAGAGTGGTGGAAATGGGTGGGCTACAGTGGGCTGCCAAAAGTGCTGCTTTGTGGATCGGACAAGCGGTAGTCGTGAATCGGGAGAAACTAGGTCCCACGGCCAAGCCAGAAAGGGGTGGGCAGCAGTGGACAACAGTGGGAAAGGTGGACCGTGCTTCTCCGCTCGGGAAAATTCGAGAAAATCTCGCGTAATTTTAGCACCTGAACTATGACGATCTGGGTTTAAGATGGAGGACGGTACGGGGACTGCTCGTATCGGATCTCTTGCTGGTTTAAACCCGTCGTGAATTGCATGATGGCATCAAACATTCCAAACCAAGTGCACAACGGGCCGGACAATGCCATGATAGAGGTAGGTACCTTACTTACATACCTACCTTTATGGTACAGCTCCCGTCCCGCATGATAGATGTACGTTACGCGGCTTACCATGTACCTATGTACCTTGCATTACGCTATCACCACACTGCACCGTCCAGTGTCACTGCAGGGCAGCAGCGAAATGCTCGGATAACTTTCCCAGCGCTGGGTGAACACAACATTTGACACTAGCAGGCGGTCACCCTCCACCACGGTCACCACCTCATCTCATCTCACCGACTCCTGCCATCTTCAATATAAACAAAACCTGCTGCAGCACTTGAAGAGAAAAAGGGACCTGCATCGCTGCATCCAACACCAAGTGGGTTCGATTCATTTATGGAAACATGAATTCGACAGTGGGTGCCGGGTCAATAAAAGAATCAAAGCAATACCGGCGACCCTTGCTGGCCTCATTTCTTTTCTGGTCTTGGCTGCTCCATGATCCTCTCTCGGCTCGCCCCTTTTTGTCACCACACTCCCTGTTGCTGCCCTCTCGTCCAACCCTGACGGCCCTCAGCTAACCCTCACCACCGGTGACCGACCTCCCTGTCCGTTCTGAAATGAGACTTCTTGGGATCTTCTTGTGTGACATGAGACGCTTTTAGACTGCCCCCAGGCAAAAGGGTAACTACGGTAACCCCTTCTACCACCCCCCTGGCTGGCCTTTCTCCACGATCTGGCCGTTGTCCTGCCGCCCTTGTGCCGTCGTCCGTGGAAGGAAAAAAAAAAAAGACGCTGTCGAGGCTGTACTATGTAGTGTAGTGTACTATGTAGCGGCTGGAGTCGCTTCCCATGCCTCCAGCTGCGGGCTGGCAGATCTCAGCGGCATTAGGTTGGGTGATTTGCAGGTGGTGGGCTTTCTTTGGGTCTCGTGGTTCGCAGCATCCCGAGCAGGGCCGTCCATCCCTTCCGAGGTAAGAAAATGGCACCGCCAGCCAATCATAGCCTTTCCTGGCCTGGTACCGTCCTTGTAACTCCTCGTACTTGGACGACATCCCCCCCTAAACTCTGGCCATCCCAACTCATCTCCCGGTCTTCTTTCCTCTCTCTCCACAACCAAAATCCCGTCCTTCCGGTGCCAGTCGCTTGTCACCAGTCACTCATTTTGTAGTATATCGCGAATTGAATCCCGTTTTTTCTTTCGCCCACGCTCTTTCTATCGGTCTTTCCACCATCGGTTGCCCGTAGACACTCGCTTTTGTTTACTCCCCTTTGCGCCATCCCTCCCCTCGTTTTACGGACGGTGTCGAAAGAACGGAGAAACAGCCACTCTTTGGAAGGAAGAAGGAAAGAGAGGGACGAGAAAGAAGTCATTCGTTGAGACCAGAAAAAAGCCCGCTATTCACCAACGACGACAAACCCAACATCCATCAGAAACACACAACAAGATGCGGTCATCTCTTTTGACAGGCGCCCTTGCGGCGGCCTTGAGCTTTTCCGGTTATGCTGCCGCCGCCGACGCTGAGGCGTGGAAGTCCCGATCCATCTACCAGGTCATGATCGACCGTTTCGCCCGCACCGACGGTGGTTCGGTCGACTGCAAGCTGTACGAGTTCTGCGGCGGTACTTGGAAGGGCCTCACCAACAAGTTGGACTACATCCAAGGTAAGTTTGTCCAGCCTGTCTTATGCCGTTTTTGTGAGCCCAGCAGCCGACAGAATACGTACAGGTATGGGCTTCGATGCCATCCAGATCAGCCCCGTCATCAAGAACGAGGACCAGAACACCGCTGTCGGTGAGCCCTACCACGGTTACTGGTCGGAGGATCTCACCCAGGTCAACCCCAAGTTCGGTACCAAGGAGGACCTCCTGAACCTCGTTGACGAGGTGCACAAGCGTGGCATGTTCCTCATGGTCGACGTTGTCGTGAACCACATGGCGCAGAAGTTCGACAACATTATCCCCCCCAAGGTCGACTACTCCAAGTTCAACCCCTTCAACGACAAAAAGTACTTCCACCCGTACTGCAACGTTACCGAGTGGGAGAACTCCACCAACTACCAGGACTGCTGGCTCTATCCCTATGGCATCGCCCTCGCCGATCTCAAGACCGAGTCACCCGATGTTGTCAGCCTTTTCACCAAGTGGATCAAGGATCTCGTCAAGACCTATTCCATCGACGGTCTCCGTATCGATGCCGCCAAGCACGTCAACGATGAGTTCCTGCCCCAGTTCGTCGAGGCTTCCGGCGTTTTCGCTCTCGGTGAGGTTTTGACGGGTGTTACCGAGGACATGTGCCGCTACCAGAACAAGTCCAAGAATCTCCTTCCCGGCATGCCCAACTACCTCGACTACTACCCCTTGAACGCGGCCTTCAACGGCGCTGGCTTTCAGCCCCTCGCCGATGTCCGCGTCCAGGCCCAAGACAGCTGTAACGACACTCTTGCCCTCGGTTCTTTCATTGAGAACCACGACATGCCCCGCTTCGCCAGCCAGAACGAAGACATGGCCCTCGCCAAGAACGCCATGACCTATGTTATCATGAACGACGGCATTCCTACTGGTAAGACCGTCTTTCTTTTCTCTTTTCGCATTTGTTCTTTTCTGCGCATCCTGAGATCACCAATCTGACACACACATCACAACAGTCTACCAAGGTCAGGAGCAGCACTTCAAGGGCGGCGCGACCCCCGAGAACCGCGAGCCCCTCTGGACCTCCAACTATAACACCTCGGCGCCCCTCTACGTTCTCGCCCAGACGCTCAACAAGGTCCGCAAGAACGCCATCAAGCAGTCGCCCGACTACGTCAAGCAGGCGTCCAATGTCCTGATCGCCGACACCAACCACTTCTGCCAGTCCAAGGGCCCCGCCGAGAACGCGGTCGTGTTCTGCGTCACCAACAAGTCCTCCAAGGGCGACAGCTACCAGATGTCCGTCGGCGGCTTCCGCGACTCCGACGAGGTCGTCGAGGTCCTCAGTTGCGCCACCACCACCGCCGACGGCCTCGGCCAGATCACCGCCTACATGGGCGCCGGCGAGCCCAAGGTCTGGGTCAAGCAGTCTGCTCTTGAGGGCACCGATATCTGCCCCAAGACCACCGTCGCCGGCCCCATCAAGGAGAAGAACGGCGCTGTCTCCAAGGGCGCCGCCACTGGTGTCCTGATGGCTGCCGTTCTCGGAACTGCTAGCTTGCTCCTCTAAAATTTTCTAACCAAATTTAGAAGAGACGAAACAAAGAAGAGCAAAAAAAAAAAAGCAAACGAACAAGCTGTCGTAATGTTCTGATCTGATCCGATGTTTGAATCGGAACTACTCTCGAAAAGGGTCCCTTTCAAGTCGGTCCGATCATCTTGGGAAGCTGAGAGGGAAGTTGGTGATAAGATACCCCCAACGCAAACGCGAACGCACACTTGACGGTTGAAAGTCGCATTAGAAGAAATGGCAAATGTTGTTGTTGAGAGCATGAGAGTCAGGCCACGCAACGCCGTGTACATACAAGACGCAATCGTATGTCGGGTGTCAATATATTTTTTCTGGATAACGGCGTGATGGCTGCTCGATTATATACCTAATTTCCACCGCATATATATACGTACCAATTTTTAGTCTAATTCTTTTTTTCGTCTCCATACCAAGACACGAAATCTTGTGAGCCTCGCGTGAGGATCTCGTAAGTTGAAGCCGACGTTGACTCAACTCGACTGCAGTCTACCTACGTGTAATGAAGCCTTGCTCAAAATCTTACTAATATCGTGTTCTGGCGAAATTTCCATCATCAGAGTCTGCCGTGTCCACTGCATCACGTCATGTCGTGAGGTACTCGTGGCTTTTCTTCTTCTAGAAAAAGGTTAATCCAGCCCTTTTTGTTTCAGAGTTTCAGAGTTTCAGTTCACAACCACGATGTTCCCGGACACGAACAATCCCTCTGAAACCTCTGGACCTCTGAACGCCTGGTCATTTTGCCGGATCACGTGTGACAAAAATGGTAAAGGTAGCCTTCACTTTGCAAGGCCAGGAGACCCCAATCGATATAATACGGTTAAGCATAGAGGTAAGTTCAACCCTAATTGCTCAAGCCAACTGAATCCGGCAGAAATATCTACAGCTGAGGTTCAGTCTTCCTATCACTAGAAACAGACCACTTCGCTTCTGAACGAGGTTTCATTGGTGGCTATTGTTACACAATACCATCCATGGCTCGGCTGAGGTTGAAAAAAGCTCAAAGCTGACGTTGGGATGAAATCACCGACGGACGGGATGTGTTATTTTGGTCCGAACTCTCACCTTCCGTCTCACCTCCCGTCTCACCTCCCGTCTCACCTCCCGTCCCACCATTCATCTCCCATGTGGTCCCGTTGGCACGTTAGCTCGCCGTTTGCCGTCCAGACCGCGGCAATCGTGTTTATCTGATGCTCGAGGTTGCCAAATTGGCCAATATTGGTAGATACTCGAAAGCACTGTTAGAAGCGAGGAGTACGGTCGGACGGTTTCAAGAAAGAAAAAAAAATTGGCAAGACATAAACACTTCAAGACGACCTGCCGGTGGTTCCGATCGCTTTGTCACTTTAGCCTTTGTCTCTTTAGCTGGTGGTCATTCCTTTATCGCCCCATTGCTGATGTTGTCTGCACTACTGATGATTGCAGGTTGCAACCATTGCGGTAGCCCCAACTGGCGGGGACGAGCAGATTGACCGCACCCAAACCCCTTGAGCTGTGAATGAGCGAGCCCTTCTAGGTAGTCGACATCAAATGCTTGAAAGATATTGCCGTTTCGGGTATCGATTGACTTTATCCGTCAGGTGCTGAAGCTGATGCGGGATCTTGCCTCTCAGCCACCTTCCGTCTCCTCCCGTGGGATGTGATCAAGGCCGGGAGATACAGCAGGCTGAATGAAAGAGCAAGTCAGAGTACTTGTACGTAGAAGCGGAAGGCACAACTTCCATTCCTTTTCGCTCTTTCATCTTTAGCTGCCCGGCTCGTTAACGAGACCGAATAAGCTGAGACGGGTTAAGGTGAGATCTTTATCTCGTCAGACCGCCTCATGGGGGAATGATCAAACAAAGACAGCAGGCAGTCGGTCAGAGAGTTTGCCATGTATTCAATCGCACTCTCCATTTGCATTCGGTGATGTGACAAAAGACAAGCTGGAGAAAACCGAGAGAGAGAAGACCACCTCCAGCATTTAATCAAGGGGGGCAGCTTATCAATTTACGACGATTCATTGGTCCGGAGCCAGAAGCCAGCTCCACATTCCCCATGATCCCCTGATTGTGGAGTAGTTTATCTGCTGTGATTGGACAAAGAGACTGGGCCTCTGGCCCTGCAATTGTCCGGATACGTCATGGGAAACATCATGGGACGATCTTTGAGGGGCACAGGCTACAAGCCATGTAAGTCCTCTTCTTGAACACTGTCACCGCTCTTGCGCCTTGAATATTCTAGCCAACAAAAGGAATCTATTTGTTCGGTTCCCGTCGGGTAGGTAGGTACGAATTCAAGGTCACCTGGTCACTGTTTCACTGTATCGCATTCCACTAACGGGCCAGATAAGATTACCTCTAGGTACTTAGATCTCTGTCACCTCCCAACAACGAAACCTCTCCTCCACAACATCATACCGTCCACCTATCGACATATCAATCGCATCACGCAACCGAAAGAACAGTCCGTTCGACCAACACGTCTCACGATCCCATCGCATATCAACACATCTCCCCCAACAAATAAACACCAGAAATCACAATGACTGGCGCCACCTCGAATCACCAGGTCTGCCCGATCGTTGGTACCACAAACTCGACTCTCCCCCCATCCCATCCCGACATCGATCTCTCCCAGCCCGGCCAAACATGCCCTGTCGTGGGAGCCTCGACCGATCATCACCACAATTTGCACAAGCATCCCCAAGTGTCCCAGCCCGAGGGCCTCAAGCGCTTGGACGACGCCTCGGCCTGCCCCGCTCTCAACAGTCGCATCGTCAATGAGCCCAAGTCCAAGGAGATGGATGACGAGGTCTGTCCCGTCGTTGGCACAGCAACGAGCGTATTGCCGCCGTTCCATCCCAGCACCGAGGGCGCGCCGGAGGATGCCGAATGCCCCGTCACCAAGGCCAAGATCGTACACCACAAGGGCAAGGTTCATGGACACCCGGATCTGAAGAACGCCAGCGAGGGCGCCGTCTGCCCGGTTGCGGGGAAGTATAAGAGTGAATTGGCCGGTATCGGTGCTTAGGTTATAGGTAGTGAGGAAAACGGTTATACGGCGTCTATGCCAGGGGATCAAGACTGGAGGATAATATTGTAATGACTATTGGTATTGGATCAACTAGTGGGTTCGCGAGTTGTTTGGCAATGTGACTGGCGCCACCTCGAATCCCCAGGTCTGCCCCGTCATCCTCGAGCAAGCCAACATCGACCCCAAGGATACTGCCTTTTTGAGGCCCACGGTACCGGGACCAAGGTGGGTGACCCAAGAGAGGCGGCTGCCATATATGAGGCTGTGGGCAAGGCTTTGTCGGCTCAGAATCTGTTGCACATTCGATCGGTCAAGTCTAATATTGGCCACCTAGAGAATGCGAGCGGTATCGTATCGGTCATCAAGGCCGCTCTAATACTGGAGAAGAATTTTATTATACCTACTGCCATTTTGAAAACCCCAACCCGGCCATACCGCTAGCCAAGTAGAATCTAAAGATCCCCAAGACGCAACGTCCATGGCCGCTCGAGAAGAAGTATGTCTGCGTTAACAACTTCGGCTACAGCGGATAACCCATACACCACTACCGCGCAGAGTAGCAGAATGTCTCAAAGAAATGCCAGCTCAAAATAGTGTTCCCCAGGTTGGTAGCCCACACACCTGGACGAAAGCTGCCACCAACTGTCCTAGTATCAGCGACTGCCACACACAACAACAGAATGAAATATGAGGTGTCTAACTTGAGTTTAGCACCTGCACCATGGAGAAGGATCCCCACCCGGCCAGACACAGCCTAGACTCAAGGGTTAGCCGCAAAAGAGCCATGTATGTATAGGGTAAGTTTCACCTACAAGCTCTGCCGCACTGCGCGGCCAACACCCACTGACGACCATTGCAGACTGCAACAGCATTGAAGTCGTTGGTGCAGTCGTATTTAGATCCACTGCACGACTGTCCGATGAAGACGGTCCCCGAAGTGACAGCGACCAAGCTCGCCATGGCCGAGACAAGATAGAGAAGTTGCATGCTGGAGGCTTGAAAAGGGAGTCGAGTGTTGGAGGAAGAAGGTCTTGAGGCTGATGGATCAGGGAAGGGAGAAGCTGTTGCAAATTGCGGGAATGAGGGCACTTCAAATACTTTTTTATGGCTTCAAGTTGGCGTACTGGTCACCTCTCTTCCGGACCGCTTCGGGGCCTCTGAAGAAGACATCGGGAGCTCGCAAAGGCTTCCTGATCATCCGGTCCGCGTTTGCTGGCCACCCCTCTCTGCTAATCCGAGTAACCAGTAAGCACGAGGTTGCATAGAGTAAGTTGGCGTAGTACTGTGTAAAGAGGGATCAGGTATAACCAGTCGACTCTGCAGTCAGGAATGAATCCTTCCGCCAATTGCTCCTGTTTGTCAAGAAAAACTGTTACCCGAGCCAACCTTACCTACCGACGCCCGCCCGAAAACACCAGCAGTTCGATACGCAAGGTGGTAGCTCGATACGTCAAAACTAGAGTGCCAAGTACTCTAGGTAGGTAGTGAAAGACCTCAATTGTTTTCTCGTTTACCATCTTCTCAAGATTTGTAGGACTCGGAATCCCGCCGTACACGTAGTAACACCTACCAGCAGAGTTGGAGATCAGACAGGAACCTGGCCGCCTCTCCAACGGGTAAATCCTTCGTCCTGCTGGATTCGAATGGAGGATGGTCTCAAAGTAGGTCTGTGGCAAAGATAGTAGGCCAATGTCGCGTATACGTGCGCATTGTCATTCTTCCGTACGCCTAAGAGAGCATTGAATGCAAGTGTCGTTCGAGCCAAGCTCTCATGTTCAATCGCAAATACCTTATATAGTAAGAAAGCGACGACGTGCATTGAATAATATGCTTAGCATTACGGTAACTGCACGGGAATGCCAGATTCTACAGAATGCTTACCCAAACCAGCACTACGTGCATACCTACCTAGTCAGACCTGTTCCTCCTCGAGTCCCTAGGTAGGTAGTCAGTCCTATGAAGCGATTTACTCGATAGAAAGTAGAGGTCTAGGAGAAAGGGTAAGGGAACATGGTGTTAGAATCCTAACGGCATTAAAGATATCGCATACAACGACTTGCCGCTCGGCCTTTGTCCGCCGCCCCCAATTACCCTAGTACCGAGGGTACGCCGGAGGATACCGAGTGCGTTACTACTGAGATTAAGGTAAGATGGTACACCACAAGGGCAAGGTTCACGGACACCCGGCTCTGAAGAGCGTCAGCGAGGGCGGGGAAGTACAAGAGTAAACTGGTTGGGTAGTATCGGAGGTTATGGGTACCGTAGTAAGCATGAGGAAAACGGTTACATGACGCCTTATACTAGAGGTAGGGGATGAAGACTGAAGGATAATACTGTAATGACTGATGGTACTGGATCAATTAGTGGGTTCGCGAGTTGTTTCATGTTGTCAATGGGTTTCCGTGGTGATGTCTTCTTTGAGCCTCGTCCTGCGGACGTGTTGATGCTGATTAGTGTTTGTCATAACATGAGAACCGAAACAGGATGCCGACGACAAAGACGGTTCCTGAGCCGTTGGACGTTGCTTGGTCGCTAGACGCTATGAGGGCAGGTCTACAACCGATACAATATTACAAGTCTTGACTGTTGCCACCGATCTCCCCATCGCTTCATCCTCGCGGTCAGGTACTGATCATTTCCTAGGTAGGTAGTCACCTTGACGTTCGAATATTTACGGTCCGGATGCTGCGCCTACTTACACAAACCAGCTAGACAGTCGTAAGCGCCAGTCAACCAAACTAAGTTGAGGGTGCCAGGTGTTTGTGGGTAGAACTCTCAGGGAGAAGCTCGGCAAGTAGGTAAACAAAGAACATCGTCACATCGGCGATACCTTATCTTCATGCTGAAGGGCAATTTGCGCACGTACAACGTACATGATGGAACCTTAATGCCTTTCATCCAAAATAAAATCTTTTCCTCTCCTAGCGTACACGTGGTTATTTGAAGAAATTATGAGTGAGACCAGCACTGACGTTTGGGATCAGGGCCGGCTTCTGGATCACACTCATATCAGTCAAACAACCGGCATGTCCAGTTAGTAGGTACTTTGAAGCCCTTCAAGTATGACTGCCTCCAAGCTACCTCTTATACACCGTTCCTCTCTACCGGAGTCAAATAGACCGGAAGCGGGTGCTTATCCCAAAAGTTAAAGATCTGTTGATCCAACCAGTTCTTGTCAGGGTTTGCGAGCTGCATGTCGAAGTTGTAAACGACTTTGGCAAGGATGAGCCTCATCTCCGCGTATGCGAGGCTGTGATAGAGGAGGATAATTTGTCAGCCAACGAACAAGGAGGAAGAGAGTAAAGTGCCAAAACACCAAAGGAAAATTTTCACTTACTTCCGACCAATACAATTCCTTGGTCCAACACTAAAGGGTTGTACCGCATCCAACCTGTCGTTGGCAAACCGGGGATCATGCATCCAACGCTCAGGATGGAATTCGAAGGGTTTATCGAAATGCTGCTCGTTGTGGTTTGTGGCCCATTGCCAAACGGCAACGGTGGTCTTGACGAAATGGTCAGTTCAAACACGCCACAACAGAAAACTCTTGTTGTTGTAAGAAAACTTACACCCTCTGGAATAAATGTACCCGCAATCTTTGCACCGCCCTTGGGAACAACTCGGGGCATGCCGATGGGCACAGGCGGGTAAAGGCGCAAGGCCTCATTCAAGCAGGCCAGCATGTATTCGAGGCTTCCCACCGACGAAAGGGTAATTTCTTCCTCCGATTTGAACGTCGAGCGAACTTCCTCAGTCAGCTTCTTCATTGCCTCGGGATGCTTAAGCAGCAAATATGTTGCTCCAGACAAGAGCGTTGCAGTTGTTTCCGAACCGGCGATGATCAAGAGACTTGCGTTGGATGAGAGTCGTTCCATGTCCATTCCCTAGGTAGAGGTAGGTAGCGAGGTTCACTTGTCAGTACTTCAATCAACACAGTATCCTCGGCAGAGGTGCTTTTCTTTTTGAAACAGGGAAACACTCACCCACTCCTCCCTCTTCTGCAACAGCCCCTCCAAAAAGTCCGGCCTCTCCTTCGTCAGATTCACCCTCCTTATCAGCTTATCCATCGTCTTTTTCCGATGGAACCGTCTCGACTTGTCGCTCAATTTCTGAATGATCGGATACATGACGTTTTCCAAGCCCAAAAGCCTGATGGCGAACAAGGTGCTGTTGAACCGCACGGTCTTCCCGATCGCGTCCACCCACGGATCGTACTCGGCTTTCTCCAGGCATCCAAACGGCTCGCCAAAGGCCAGGTCGCCGATGACGTCGAAGGTGGTCCAGTTGTACCAGCTTACCATGTCGAGGGGTACCGGTTGTTTCTTTTGCTTCGCGTTCATGTTTCTCGCAACACCCTCCGTTTCCTTTTCCGACACTCCATTCTGCTTCTCCCCGGCCTTCCCAAAATAATGTCCCCTCAACCCCCTAAGCAAAGCATCCACATACCCCCCAATAATCCCCTCCTGCGCCCTCATGCTGCGCTCACTAAATCCATGTGCCATCAATCTTCTCAGCGTGCCATGATTGTCCCTCGATTCACTTAGCAAGTTGGGCGGAATCCCTTTTATCCTGTAAAACACGTTGGGCTTGGCAAACTCTTCCTGGCCCGGGGATCGATGGCCGTAAATGTCCTTCCAGGCTTGTGGGTCGGCGAAAGAGAGGGAATTGGGCGAGATCCGGACCACGGGGCCGTAGCGCTGGTGGAAGGAGAGGACATCGTAGGGTAAGGTGCCGCGGAGTAGGCGGTAGAGGTAGGGGAAGAGGGAGGCGCGGTGGAGGAAGGGGCCGGGTTGGTGGGCGAGGGGGTGGAGGGTTAGGTTGTAGATGGCTTGGAGGATGACGAATGATACGACGAGGGTGGTCTAGGGAAAGACGCTTAGTTGTTGGACTTGATGATGAGCTGAGGGTAGGTAGGTACTTACGCCGATGAGGACAATCCCCGTGAGACTGTGTACGTCTAGTGGGAGGACGTGTAGGAGATCCATCTCTGTAAACTGCGGCTCTTTGGGGTAGACCGCGGCAACCAGAGGTGTTGAAAGATGACTAGTAGTCCAAGACTTCAGATCCGGATGGGGTTATCCCAGAGTTATATAGACCGGACAAGTCAACCCCTTGAAGGATATACCACTCTAGAGTTCTAGCGCCAAAGTTCGAGTCCCAATCGGCCACTTTTCCATAATTTTCATAACTTGTTTCTGGTTCAGGTTTCAAGAATTCGAGGAACCATCCATTTCCTCTACGTGTAGTAAAGCCCCCTGGATCGAGGACACCGAGACCGACAACCGACGACCCATGACCTAATGCGCCATTGCACGGTTGTACACCGGTGATACCATCTGTCCCTCTGTCCCTCTGGGTTTCTTTGGGGGTGGGGTCTATGTACAGCCAGAGCAGAGCAGCGTACGGGACGAGGTTGGTGACGGCCACGTACCGCAGGTGGAAATCGGAAAATGGATGGCCACTAGATCGAAGCCATTCGTTAACCACCGGATTTACCTTTCCCGGACTCAATCACTTTTGCAGTCTTGGCAGAAACGGGGATTGTGCACAGAACAACCCTGTTGTCTTGGAAACGAAAGAAGATATCAACGAACTTATGTAAGTAATTGAAAATACTGTTATGCTGATAGTTTCAGGTACGACGATCTCGAATTCAATGCCAATTGTTCTGTATCTCCTCATTTGGTGCGAATGAAGTTTTGTTCGTCTTGTTTCGGAGGTCCAAATGTTGAAAAGTTGTGGTGTGCACAATCCCCCCCTTCCCGCCAAGACTGCACAAGTGAAGGAGTTCGAGAACTACCTGGATCGGAGATTCCTTCGGAAGCCGCCCCTGCCATTGACCACTCTGATTCTATCCACCGGCTGTGCACTATGTTATGTTACCTTGCTATTATTCCCGACGGAATTCTCAAACACTTGTCGGTTCGGGAATGGGAACAGCCGTTGCCGATTTGTGCATAAAAGTCGAAGCACTCATAATGACTGCATATGTTTGGTGTGATCGACAGTGGACCAAGTCGGCTCCGCTTTGCCACGAGACACAGTTCGGTTCCAGTTCTCGCTTGGGGTCTTGAGCTATGAGGCGGTCAAGGTGATCAATAGCACCTGCCTCCTAGGGAAAGTGCAGTCGAAGTTGGGCAACCTCTTTGACACCTTCCATACAATGTAGGGAAATACGTTGCCCCGGAGCGGCCTCTTTTTCCCTGGCCTTCGACTTCGGCGACATCGTTTGTAAGATGCACACGGCCTCTAGCATTCTCGGTCACTAACCGGATTTTCTTCTTGCTGTGCTTCTTGAGGTCGGCAAGTCGGCAGCCGGAGTGAAGAATAGTATGTAGGACTGCGTTCGATGTAACGAAACGGATAGATACCGAGTGGTTTGGTATTGCCACGCGACCTATCTCTCTGTGTAGTGGGCGCATAATCGGATCGAACGGTTTGCATGCCGATTCGTATCTGTACCTGAAGTGTAGTCATTCAATGGCCTTGAATCGGTGATGGAGGTTCCGTTCGGGTGTTGGAAGGGCCGTTGGCGATTGTGCATAAAAATTGCACAAGTAGACCGTTGATAAATGATACCTACCTCTTACCAACCTTCAATGTTGTATCACTGTCGACTTTCACTCGTACTTTGAAGCTTTGTAAGCGTGAACTGCATGTGAAATCAGGACGTATGATTCCTTTTTTTTTTTTTTTTTTTTTTTTTTT